>PTEX01000468.1:197653-212834 GCA_003342815.1 Eudromia elegans
ATTTGCTTAGAGTCTAAGTCCCTGATGGCCAACTACTAATCCACTAGTTCTGACACCTGTAGTTTAATTTATCTCCAAGAACTATCTCTAGAATGCAGTACTTCCAACAGCAGTATTACAGCATGCAATGCTTTCACATGGTGTTGCAAATTACCCAGTTGCTTTCAAGTATTGTTCTTTATCAACTGTTCATAGCATAGGGTTCCTAAAAGATAAGATTTTATCTAGGAAACTGTCTTCAATCTTTTAGCATCTTCAATCTTAGCTGTCTTCAATCCAAAGCGTCTTTATGTATATGTGGCATTGTTCCTTTTAAAATAGTTATAGAGCATTTAATAGCTAATCATATTTTTTAGTTATTTTCATATCTTGGATACTATAGATTAGTTTTTACAGATATGCCTCATATGAGACTATTCTTAAGTGTATTTATTCCATGTATTTCCACATTAAAATATCATGTGTTACATTTTGTAAAAAGCACTCTTATGTTGAATGTGATATTTATGTATTGACACTGCTATATTCTATATTCTTTCTCGCTGGAAAATTACACCAATCTTAAATACTGTCTAAATACTTCCCATTATATCTGCTGGACAATTCTGGAGCCATTACTTAATTTTAATTCTCAGAAGAACTAGCTTCCATTGAAAGGGAAAAATATCATCAAAACTAATTTCTCAAGCAGTTCAGCAGATACAGTCAATTGTGAAACCACACTTTACTGCTATGTTTTGCCTCTGAATGTGTTAACTAACATGTCACTACTGAGTACTCATTAGTTACCATGGAATTCTATCTTAATTCTCACTCATAATATCTTTCTAGATAGTAATGTGATACCAGTAATAATTGCATAGTGATTATCCTGTTCTCACATTCTGCTTTTTCTTTGAACGCTATGGGACACAATTTTAGCTATGCCTGCCAAGACCAAGCCCTAGTGGCTGCTAACCAGAAAATCTTTAGAGTACAAGTTTGTACATTTCATAGACTGGCTGGACAGATTAGATTGTATAATTGTTCATCCTAAATTAGCTTATCTCCCAACATAGAAAAAAAAATAAGCAGAATGCAAGTTCAGTCCAGTTTGTTCTGGAAAATTTACAGAAAGAAATTTCAGTGTCTGTAAACATTGATTGCTATCTATAAAGAAAAAAAATTGAAAAGCTGATGAATGGAAATCAAGGCAAACACCCGACTAGTCAATTGGACAGCTACTTATTCTGCCTTTCAGAAGACTAATGTCCTCTTTCCTGTCTATGAAAAAAGTCCCATTCTTAGCAAATCGCAAAGTGGACCAGAAAATAAATATTTATTAGGAGAAAAGTACTTTGTTCAAGCCAAGTGTTTTGATGATTTTTTTTTTCCACTTACACTTCAGACAAGTTGAATTAGTTTCCTGGCATCCTAAATTACGGAACATCTTACTAGTGGACAGCCATCAAATGTAGTCTACATTAAAATATTATTAAGTGCCTGGGACAGACTTCTTCATATGGAAAGGATTAAGCTTTATATAGTCAACCCAGCAGAAGGAAATAGTGTTAGTGAACAAAAAATAATAAAAAGATTTAATCTTTTTTTTCAATAATCATACCACTGAGCAAACCTGAGTTTATTATGGCAGAGGTTTAGAGTCTATTAGAAATAACTGTTCTTAACCAAACAAACTATTACAGAGCTGGAATTTAAAGAGTTATATCTTCTGACTCAGTTGAGCAAACATCTTACTAATTTAACATTTATCTTTCTTTTATTTAAGAATGGCTATTCGTAATAAGAAGTTTCACTAGAGACAAGTTTATTTTGTGTGAACACAAGCAACTTGACAGAAAGGCTCTAACATAGCACACCAGAAAATTAAGCAGGCTGGTGACAGCCAGTCCAAATAAAACAGCATTTTTCACACCCATGTACTGAAACTCTTATACCTACCAAATGAATACAGTGTATCCATATAGTTAAATTATAAAACTACAATGAATTAAATATATTGACATTAGGCTGTTACCTTTTGCCTTCACAGATAAGCAAGCTTTTTTTTTTTTTTTTTTTTTTTTTTTCACATTCTCTGATATAGAAATTGCAACTTAATACATGATTTGACAGCTGAGTTCAGGAAATAGATATGTTTGAATTTTATAACAATTTTTCTCTTGTATCCTGGATCTTCTGCGTTCCTGTCTGTTATCGTGCAAAAAGCAGTTGTGAGTGTTTCTGCTGATCTGGGGTGTTGAGTGCAAACATTACACACTGTGTTATCTCAAATCTGCACTTGTTTAAGTGAAACAATCCTTTGCTTCTGAATTCTTCAAATTAAAAAGATTTTATTGACAGTCATAAACTTGCTGTTCAGTATTTTTCCGTATCTCTAATTCTGTACATATTAAAAGAACAGCTGTGTGTGAGGATCACAAAGACATTCAAAGTACTCAAATCCAAAGCATTTAGTATGCAGAGGTTATTAGATTGCAGCCTCATGTCTTCCCAGAATTGACTGTGCATGAAGATACAGTAACTAACTGAGATCTCCTCTGATAATGTTTGTGAATGGCATCAGTACTGATATAAATAGTTATGAATATCTCTTTTTCTATTCTCCTAGTGATTTCTAGCACTTTTCTTAATAAACCACAGAAGATGAATTTTCTCCTTTGTAAGTAGGACTCTTGAGTAATTTAATGTAGAATTATTATAATTATCACCATCGTATGTATCATTTTAATAGTTATTACTATCATATATATATCTTTCAGCATTATCAGCATGACATGTATCCTTTCATTCTGTAAGAAAAGCAAGTTTGAAATAGGTGCCTCTCAGAAATTTCTCTTCATGAAGAAGCTGATTTGAAGAGCATGTTTATAATAGGACCTTAGTGAGAGAAAACAAGAAGGAAGGATTTCATTGAGTTAAGCTTGGAATTGCAGGATTTCAAAAGTTAGGATTAAAAGTTATCTGATGACTTGAAAAGATATTTTGCAAAGTTAGCAAAAATCCTCCCAGAAATCTCTTCTAAGGAATACAGACTAGTGCACCCTGACGATGAAATCCTTATGACTGCAGATGTGAATTAGGATCTGAGATACATCCTAATAAAATAATAATGATTTTATTTTCAAAAGGTGTTTCTTGAAGAAAAAAATTTACATTTTTTCTCAGGACTTTTTTAAATTCTTCTCCATCCCTGTAAACGAAGGAAAAGGCTCCAAACTCGTGCATGTGCTTAAATCAGTGCAAGCTGAATGCGTGTTTTCACATTTGAATATGTTTATGATTCCGAATAAGAGAGAACTTTCTTATTTCCATACAGAATTTTCAAAGCCAGTATTTTACAGAATTCTAGAGGATGAAGAAAATTATAATTGTACTGATGGGATATTTTTTACAAGTAATTACACAATTTTAAATTACTTTAATAAGAATTCATAAGTGACCATTGAACACTGAGGGAACTTTATTTTAATGTACAAAATTTATAGTAGTAATAGATATACAGATGTCTAACCTGTTTTTCATAAACTACTTTGAGTCACTTTAACAAAACTAAATACAGTATAATGGAATATCACATGAAAATGAACAGGAAATTAAGTTATGAAAGAACATTGACAAACGTGAACAAAAAAGGAAACTATTTATGTATAAATCAAAAAAAAAAAGTCAAAAGTGAGTTTCATGCTGCACTAATTCCTTCTAATATCTTTCACATGGGAATGAAAAATAAGACCAATCCAAGAAATCTGGATATGGTTTGAACCCTGAGTTAATGAAGAAGTTCACTGATAGAATTTTTAAAAATTGTTAAAAAAAAAAGTTTAATTGATCATTCAATAGCCAACACAACTCTCCCCCCCTTTTTTTTTTCTCATTTAATGAGTGATATCATGCCACTAATGTAACTTAGAAGTATAACCTTGAGTCGGCAGAGTATTCAGGAGCAAAGTATAAATCAGTAATGATCATCTGATGATGAAATACTCTTTTTGGGAACATGTTATTTTTTAAGGTAAGGACAGGTTTTAACAGCTATGATTTTTGTCATTCTGAAACTACAGATTTAATACAAAATTCCAGACTTCTACTTGCAGAGCTAATTGGTGCTGTATTTTGATATATCTGCTTCATATCATTCCCTTTTTAATAATTTTCCTGAGTTTAATCTTAGGAGCATAGATTACATTGAAACCTCATGTTCATAAAGGAAGTGTTTTATCTCAGCATAAAATTGTAATAAAACATTTCAAAATTATCTGAATTAATTAAGGAGCAAAGTTACCTTTAAAATGGTGCTGTAGGCATATTACAACCCAAGTACTGATTTTCAGTCAGTTATTATCCATTGAAATTGACAGATTTATATGGAGAGCCAGAGTGCAATTTTTTTATTTTTTTTTTTTTTGTAAAAAAGTTCTACTACCATTTAGATTTTCCTTAAAAAGTTTAAATGCATTTTTTTTTCCATCTTGGATTTGACGCCTTAATTATTTCTGAAAGTTGTAGCAAAAACTCCTTGTGTTCTTCTCCCCTCCATTCTTTGACAAATCTAGCAACTTTAAAATTAAAGTTAAATTTCCAGTGATGCATTAAATGACACCACCAGTAGGGGAGTAGTAGAGAGACCAGGTAGAGTTAATGCAAGAAAAAAAGACAACAACAACAACAAAAGTTCAGGAGGTAGGAGATCAGGACTACACAATGACTATGATATGTATGATGAAAGACTTCAAATAAAATAGAGAAAAATTGCAGAAAATGAATTATATGTGAGCAATGAATGGTAGGCAATGAGGATTTTATTCATGTGTCATACTCTGAAGGAGAGTACTTTTGGTGTGTGTGATAACTCAGAAGACAATATGACACTGAACATCTTGTCATTGATTTGTAAGAACAGGTCATGGTTTGCTTTTTTCTTTTTTCAAAGACTCTATTTCACTCATCCTAGTAATACATAGGTGACTTCATATTTAGATCTTATATCAAAGCTGCCCAGGCAATACTTTCTTGCTGTTTATAATACAAGCACAATCTCTCCAGTGAATTATTGCTTTTATTTTTCTTATGAAGCTATGATATTACAATATTGTACAATATGAAATTTAAATTGTGAACTCACAGATTTCTCTTCAGCCTTAACAACAAATGAACTACTGTAATACCTTGGACTTACAGATTAATTTATTTCTTTCTGTTTTCTGATGCATTGCTTTGCATGGTAGGCATCTTGACTTTATATTTTGAGGAAATACATTATCTTTGAATGTTAGGCTAGCGTTCAGATAACATCACCTTTTCGTTACTAATCATATTGTATGCATCCATCTCTTGGCAGGTGCCTTTTTCTATTTCAAAGAATATCTTATTAGCCTCTTACAGGAAGGTGCTTCCTATCTGACACAGAATATTCAAATCCTTCTCCTGAAAGACAATGTGACTTTAAAATGTAAATGCAGATATAAGACTTGCTTTATTCTGCCACCTTATCTAAGTTTTCCTCTTAATTGAAAGATGAAGCAGTGCACTTACACTATCTGATCCTGTGTTCCTTTTTTAGTTTGGAGCAGCAGCATGGTGTTGAACTGTCTCTGAGATTGCCACCCTACCACAAAGAGTGATTTGATGTATATGAAAAAAAAAATCCTTTTTATTTTTTAAAGGAAATTAAGATGGAAATTCCCATTCTGATGTCCACTAAAAATTTTCCAACACAAAATGCATAAATAACAATCTGAATAGCTTTAAAAAGTAAGAATGATGTGAACACAAAGAAACTCAATTTAATTCAAGGTAAAGATGTTGAATCTCATAAGGAGTAGTTGTAGACTACTCAACTCCTATATTGAATCACTTGTTGTTCCATCAGATTACAGTTAAAAATTTATCTGAGGCTATTTTCTTCTGTTACTTTTCATGAACATGAATTCTTTAAAGATAATAGTTTTACTTAAGAGGTCCTGATGTCATTAAAAATCCTTTGCTCCCTTGCTGAATCTTAATATTTGAAAGCTCCTCCATGAAGTTTGTTAGTTTCTCAAACTGTCTTCTAGGGCACCCAAAACAGTCAATAAAATAAAATTTCCTTTTCATGGTTTGGGTATTTAGATCAATTTACTGTTAATAGCTGTAAATACTGACTTAATGTCTTTCTTTTGTATAATTTTGAAATTCTTTACATATGTAGTATATTTTCAGTCTTTAATAATTTTAATCAACAGTTGTCTTCAGCAACTTAGTCCTGTCTTATGAATACAGATCGAATTATGCAACTTGACATAGATACATATTTACATGTCTTAATATTTACAGTTGCATTTCATAATTTGTGGCTTTATGGCAAAATGTTCACCTCTTTTATATATTTATAATATCTTACTTTTTTCTTTTATCTGTGGAGAGTGACCATAATATCATTTAAACTTTGTACAGTCAATTTTTCTCCCCAAAATTACCTCTAGCTTTCTGTATGATTTTTTTTTTCAGTTTTCTTATATCCAATTTTTGCTTCACTAAGTAGCAGAAACCTACACGAACTTAACATCCTCCATTCTTTGATCAAGGAAAGTGACACTGAGTTGGAAAGTGAGATAGAAGAGAACTCTGTGCATTCTGGCTTTCCCATAGATGTCTATTATATTATATGGGCTGATGCTGGTGTTATAAGTGAATCTTAAAGGTGGATAGAAGTAGCATATATGATAATACAGATCTCAGTCATCCCTAACATCCACTAGCTATACCTAGAGATCCAAGGAGTCCTATCAACAACCCTATTTTCTCAATGATGAAGAAATATATGTATAGCTTCATGATTAAATTGTAACAACTAACCCTCTTTAACACAAAGATAATTTTCTCTGCTTGTTTTAACCTCTTTTGCAACAAGTAAAAAACTGCTATTTTCAGTTTTTCTGCAGTGATCTATACATGCTGACATCTACAATAAAACTACTCAGTGAGAGGTTTTCTGATATACCTAAATAAAGATGGGTGTCAAGGGACTATAGGACAGCAAAATAATTTTGGAAATTAATCCTAAGGAGATACCATGCTTCATTTATTAAACTTTAGTGAGCTTGAATAGATCTTTTTCTCAATAGAAAATAAGCATCAAAATGCAAGCAGAAAAAGTCAAAATAATCAATGTTTGTATTACTAACTTTTTTTTTTATTTTATGGACAACATGAAAATATGGACTATCTTTAGAGTCCCTATTTAATACACTGAATATATGTAAAATATGAAATTGTATTTATTTGCTTCTTAAAATCTCTCATGGAATCTGAAAAGGATATGAAACTATTACCTTCCCTTACCTTCCCCTCTTCCTTAGAATGCTTTAAAGATAGAGTATGAAAAAGAAATAGGATTTGTAGAAATGAAATGGGAAGTAATCTGTGTTTCAAAGACAGATGTTCTAGGGTTAGCTTTTACCTAAGACAGAAGTTGGTGTGCTGAGGATGGTTTCAAGTGAACAAGAAGATCATGCCTTTGGGCTTAGATGTTGAACCAGTTGACTGAGATATCGTTTGACTACTGTCAGGGTTTACTAAAATTTTAGGGTACTGTTAAAGGTACTTTAAGGTGGTAGCAGTCTTCGGAAGCCAGAAACGGCACACAATATGATGATATTGGAAATATGATAAGGGCTATGTTCTACCTACTGGAATGACATTTTGATGACATGAAGTTGGGAACATCCACATATTCTATGTTGTGAAGTGACACATGAGGGCATATTGGGACACAGTAGAAAACCTGCCACAATCACATTTGGACAGTGTGTCAAACAGGCAAAAACAAGGTGACAGAAATTTATGTCTTGTTCCTTTTGGGAAGCTCTCTTAAATGAAATATCCTACAAACCATGACCAAGTATGAAGAGGAAGAGTAGACTACAGCAGAGGTTGGTTACACTAGCTGATATGAAAAAAAGATGCCAGCAATAAATAAAAGACACTCTACAGAGTAATTTTTCCACAATATGTAATTGGGATATTCTAGGGCTATACTGCTGTGTAGATTTTGTTCCTGATCTATCTTGGTTCTTGATTCTTGCCTGACAAATGACTATTTCACAAAAACGATAATATTGGTCAAAATTGCGTAACTATTTTTCTTTGATTTTTTGTAAAAACGTTAAGGATTTTAAACGGATAACTTTCTGGAGCAGTGAGAAGGATGCTGGGAACAGTAACAATCTATTTCTTCTATTTTTATAATATTGGCATTTTTCTAATCCTTGTGCTAGTTCTTTATCATTTCTGTCTTGTGCTTCCCCCCAAAAAGAAAAAAAATTGTTTCTTTGAATAGAAAAAACTCCATAAAAGAAACACATAAACAAATCTTGCTTTATATATCTATACTTGCCAGCATGAAGAAATTCAATAGTAAGTTGAAAATAATTATAAAGTGTAGCAGCTGTGTTTATGTATAAGTATGCAATATGAAAATAGAAGAAAATGCGTACAAGTATGCAGTGTAATAATTTCTGACAAGAATAATTAGAGAGGTAAAGAAAGTGATATTTATAATGAAAAATTTGAGTTAATAATATGCCATTTGATACAACACAGTCTTACGATTTCTAGAAAAAGCTAGAAGAATGAATACAAAGGACAAATAAGAGCAATCGCACTATATAATATAAAAATTTCCTCACTGAATCCTTTAGTTAATTTTCCTATTTCAGCCACAAGCCCCACCTGTCAAAGGCAATCAATGCAATGCTGCCTGTTTGCTGAAGCAGTGCCAGCTCCTAAGAGTCGTATGTAATCCAGCTAGAAGTGGATGGCCTATTAATTTTTTTGAATTGGTGTCTTGTGACAGAAGCATATTAAATTTCCCAAATAATTGCTACCAAGTTACAGTGGAAGGCTCATTCCATTTATTAAATAAATATGTTGATTCATTTCTCTTCAGTAAAGCACAGTAATTGAACCATAATAATAAATGCATAAGTCTATTTCAAACTAAGACTCTTACAATTTATCTGGTATTCTGTTTAGCAATTGGCCCGAGTTAGTAGAAATGCTACTAAGTACACTGTTAGCAAATTTTTACCTTTTATTTCACATGTAGCTAATAAAACCTCACTGCATAGCATTAGTAGTTTTACTGTAAAAAGATGTTTAAAAGACGATATATTACTGCTTTATTCTAATTATTGCATCCATAAGTTCATTTCGACCCCACCTTGCCAAAGCCACAGCTTCCCTCTAAGCCCCCAGGCAGGCTTGGTGTGGGTTCTCAGTGGCACTGGCTTATGACGGCTGTGACCTTCCAAACCCACTTGGAGGCCACTTTGTGCCACATGCTCTAGGTGACCTTGCGTGTGCAGGGGAGTTGGACGAGATGATCTCTAGAGGTCCCTTCCAACCTTAAACATTCTATGATTCTATGATTCTATGTCTTCATTCACTGAAATAGCCTATGATCTACTTACAAAAATAAAGTGTACATAACTAAATAAGACTTTGCAGTATTTGAACATATTCACATGCATATTTGCATAATCACTTTTTATGCTTTTCTAAATATATTTGAAGAAAAAAAGGATGTTTCTTTTCTGCCATTCTTATAAAATACACCCCAAAACAAACAAACAAAAAGGCATATAGTAACTTAATGGTGAGAAGGAAGCAAAGAAGGATAACAGTGAATTACAGCAAATACAAATGATGAAGTTTTCCTGTTATTTCAGAAAGCATAAAACAGGAAAATTACAATAAATATAACCAAACAAAACAAATCCACATGAAATTTTGTATTACCCATTAAGAGTGTGGGCTTCCACTCTGGCCCTTATTTCCTGTACAGATAATTTATTTTCAATATATCCAATAAATGTTTAATTTTTAACATTTCTTCTTCTTTCATTTATCTGCTAGTCTTATAAATCACTACTACCTTTTACTGAAATAATACTTAATTGCAATTATCAAATAATGAACTTGATGAACCCTTTTTTAAAAATATTGTTTAGTGGTTTAGATAAATGTGCTAGTATAGAACAATATATAGTAAGTGGTAGGGTAGAACAAAGAATAAAAATCTGGAGGTTTAATTAGAATTGATCTGCGTTAACTGAAGAGGAACTTTTAAAGATATATCTTGAATAGTAGAAAAATGAGACAGATCTCTTATCGTATAGCAAATATAGAAAGATTCAGGTAGACAAGAATCTTAGCCAAAATGTCTTACCCATTTTGAATATTGAGTTATTGTATGCATGGAAACACAATGGGCAGGTTAACAACTTTAGGTCAGCTGAACTTTTAAAAGTAGGGCTTTTAAATGGATGGGAAGGGATCTTGTTTTTCTATATAGCTCCAGAGAAAGGACTGACTGAAGTTAGAGAGGTTTTGGATACAGGCAATACCGGAAGTTTGCAAAATCTGGAAATAGAGTTCCAGAGTGCCTCAGTTTCTTCCTCTAGTCAAAGAAGTTGAACTGAATTCCAAAAGGCAAATATAGTGCTCTTTGGAGATTAACATTCTTTTGAAAGAGGAAATCTACTATGATTAATAAAGGATTGTTAGAATAACATTGGACTTTCCCATTTGTTTTTTCAAAGAGAAAATAATACACTTTTCTAATGATAAAGCATTGCAGACAAGAGAAATTTAGAATTGTTTTATCTGAATGCTTTGCATATTCCGTATGCTAGGATGACACCTCTTTGAAATGTCATTGTCCCTGTAATGATTAGCAGGCTATTCTTAGTTTATTGTTTTATACTGCAGCGAATTTGAGATAATACAAACTGATTCATGTTTGGTGATTATAAAATAATTTCAATACATAACTAATTGTGTATGATATTAAATATTAGTAATTACTGGGATCTGAGTCATAATACTGAAGGTATTCTCATATAGTGATAGTTTTAGACCAATAAAGTAGATGACTGTTGCTCAGCAATAGAAGAATTAGCATTGAGACATTTATGAGCTGTTAGTTCTTGTCTTTTATTTCTTTTCTTTTTTGTTCATGAACAATATGAAAAGGCAGAAAGCCCTTTAACATTTAAAATGTACAGGAAAGGAAGGTTGCAACTGAGCTATTTTTTATTGCCTGCATTCTTATTCAACAGAAATATTTTGGTGTAGAAAACTAATTCTGAATGAACTAATTCTAGTGTAGAAAACTAATTCCTGAGGTATGACTGTAGGGAGGAAGGGGCTAAACTGTCTTCCGTAGTGGCTGGTGATAGGACAAGGGGCAATGGTTTTAAGCTGAGGCATAGGAGGTTTTGTCTCTGAGTGAGGAAGAACTTTTTTCCTGTGAGGGTGACGGAGCCCTGGAACAGGCTGCCCAGAGAGGTGGTGGAGTCTCCTTCTCTGGAGATCTTCCAAACCCGCCTGGATGCCACCCTGTGCCCCGTGCTCTAGGGGACCCTGCTGGAGGAGGGGGGTTGGACTAGATGATCTCTAGAGGTCCCTTCCAACCATTCTGTGATTCTCTGTAATTCCAGGGGAGGGTAAATGTGAAATAAACACATAGCCCAGATTTGATAAACAATGAGTTGTATGCACTGTATGTCTAAAAATATGAGACTTTTTTTTTCATTTTCTGAGTAAAACCGTTGTCCATAATTTGATTTGCAGTACAAAAACAAACAATTTTATTTTCAGTGATTTCAGCTTGAAAAGCTTTAAATTACATTGAAGTTAGGTCTTTTTTATATTGTTATCTGCTCATTAACTTGGAAAAACAGTTTAGAAGATCAAATAGTTATAAACTTTCATAAAGAATTTGTTGTCATTTGAAATAGCTTTTTTATGGTGTCAGACAAAATAGTATTTTACATGAATTTTCAGAAACTGTACATTCTTTACATCATGCATAATGTAGACTAGGAGATGTGGAAATGTATGTTTTCCCTTTTATTTTTTATAATGTCTGTTTTTTTTTTATTTTTGTTAACACAATAATAAGTTTAAAAAGTAATCCATGATAGTTTAGCTATGTAAACTCTGTTGAAATCAATGGTCTAGACTCTTCTTTAGCCTTTTTTAATGTAGTATAATTCTATTGAAGTCAATAGGGCTACTCTAGGGCAAACCCCTGACAGGACAACTTGGCTTTTGGATAGCATATGCATTACTGTAATATATCTGCTTTAAATAAATTATTGGGAAGACTTGACAAGCAATTCATATCTTGCTTCTGTCTCCCCATCAAAAAGGGAGAAAAGATTTAAAACATGTCTCGGTCTACATCTATAAAAATATATGAAATGAAATTTTTATATTTTATTTGTAACAATTTTAATGATTAGTCTGTATCTCCTTTTACTTTGGATATCTAAACATCTATTTTCTTTCAGCTGGTATACTTCATTGGTATTTTTTAAAACTTGTTTTCAGCTGTAAGTTTTGAGAAATACTGTAAAAGGAAATGTATTCATCTGACAGCATTGTTTGCAAAAACTTCTTAGAAGCCAAAAGAATTCAATACACTAGCACTAACATTTTGATCCTATCAATTATTTTTATATCAAGCCTGAATGTGTTTAGTGATATTTTCAACCATGCCCTTGTTTATGCCTTATTTAATACACATATCTTTTCTGCCAAATAACTGTTACTTTCAACATGTTTAATGCCGTGCTAGACAAACATTTGAGGAATGTAATATTGAAATCTTGAGAGAAAAAAAAAATATCATGTGACCAAAAATTTCATACAGGAATTATATGTGTCTGCAGTTGATTGTCCTCTTTGGACAAATCTAATCATCAGGTGAATTTACTGAACAAATAGAGAAAGTAGAGAAACAAGAAACAAAGAAATAAACAAAGAAAGTAGAGAAATAAGAAAGTAGAACAAGTAGAGAAATATCCAGTTTATTTGTCAAAGAAGTATTTAAGAAGCTTATAAAGTAACTATGCCTTTTAAATTTTTGTAGGGTTGTTTCAAAATTTTATTTTGATAAGTCTGAAGATGCCTATAAAAGAGATGAAGAAAATAGAAGATTCAAGAGTAATATTGGGATTTAGGCTGAAATTAAATCATGTTTTGTGTTATGAAATGCGAAAGTTTTGGCACTACATTTTTTTTTTGCTAGTGTCTGACTTTGCTGTGGTAAGTGAGGCCCAGATAGACATAAAATAATTGTACTCAGAAAGAGAACATGACATTAAAATGTGCACAGAGTCAGAGATGGCAACTCCAGGAAAAAAATAAGGGGCTACTTTGATTCCTCTATTGGAGTATAGTAGTTGTTGGAGAGTACTGGGAAGCTTTCTTTGGAAGAAGAAATGCCAAAAGAAACTTTGACTTTTTTTAGGGTACTGCTTAGTGACTGATCATATTTCTCCCTTATTTGTAGCTTGTGTCTTTAGAATATTTCTTGTAGTAGCAATGAATATGAACATAATTTGAGTTAAAACTTAACACATATCTGTCATCACTGCCTTCTTTCCTTTTCTTATTATTATGCCAATTTCATCCCTTTCATCCTAAGTAAATAGCCTAGACAGAAGAGTATGCTCAAGCTGACAACAGATACAGCTACATCAAATTCCAGCACAATATTTGCAATTTATCATGTAGTTTTTCTGCATTTTGTTCCCACTAAAGAGAGATGTAAATGATTAAATAGATATTGCTTACTTAATGTAACAAGCTGTTTCCTCTGAAAGTCATTCCATTTAATTACATTGAATGGACAAAGCTGTATGCTTCTGGGACAGTAATCTGAGTTCGATCAAGTAAAGAGCATCAGCAGAAGACTCTGTATTGTTAGAATTTTGTGTGATTAAAATTGCCTACATTAGTGCTTCATTTGAGATCAGCAATACATTTTTAATTTCACTGTTGTTCCGACTTGACATAATTTGATTTGCATGACAGACTTTTCTTAAAGTTCATGGACTCCGAAAAGGAAATGCATAGCTCTGGGAGTGCACTGCAGACATTAATAAAGTTTTTTACTTGATGATGTGTATGCAACTGCCATTAGGATATCTGAATATCAGTTGCACCTGAAACAATTTAAATAAATAGATAGATAGATAGATAGATAGATAGAAGATAGATAGATAGATAGATAGATAGATAGATAGATAGATAGATAGATTGATTTTTTGACAGAGCCCTGGAACAGGCTGCCCAGAGAGGTTGTGGAGTGTCCTCTGGAGATCTTCCAAACCCGCCTGGATGCCACCGTGTGCCACGTGCTCTAAGGGCTCCTTCTTGAGCAGGGGGGTTGGACTAGATGATCTCCAGAGATCTCTTCCAACCTCAGCCATTCTGTGATTCTGTGATTCTTTCAGAGAGTTCCCTTACTTTTTGTGATTATATGATCATTCCAAATGTAAATTGATAGAAATGACCTGCTGTATCCCATTTATATCAGTGGAGATTAATCAGCTTGTAGTAAAAGGTGGCCTGAGGGGAAAGCTCACTAAGGCCAGAATATCATAGAGCCAAATAGTCCACTTTTAATATCTCATTTGAAATAGTGGACCTCTTTGCCAGGCAAACATGGTTTGTACATGTTATGTACAAAACTGTACATCTTATAACTCATATTATTTTTTCAAGTGACTGCATTTTTGTTCTGATTTGTAATTTGTTTGATAGCAGTCAAAATCCGCCTCGATGCACATAAAAATAAGTTTGCTTTCCAATTTTGGTAATGGTCTCCCAAATATTTATTAGAGAGGAAAAACAGAGAAAGAAATAAAAATAGAGGAAAAATTTACTTCTGTGACCTTTTCTAGGAATCATAAATAATTGGATTATTTGCCATGAGGAAAACAAATATTTCCTTCCTTGAAGTGTTTTAGAGCAAGGACAGCAGAAGCAGCAACAAGAATTCTTAAATCAGGACTGAATAACTGGAGGCAGATACTTACTAGTAAACACAGTCACTGGATCAAGCAAGACAGGATGTTACTGCTCTTAGAGACTTACAGTGTGTTTATCTTAGTATTGTTATTTTCATGTGCATGCTATGGAAAAAATCCATATTTTTCTCATAATGATTTGTTGGGTCCCGCCTCGGTCCACCGCCGCCGGTGCGGCGGGAGAGGCTCCGCAGCCGCCGGATCTTTCTGGCAGCTGCCTCTGGTGACCGGCCCCGACAGTAGCCGGCTCCCCCGCTCAGCTCTTTCCCCGCGGGGGATTCGTGGGGCGCCACTCAGCGGCGGGATCAGCAATCGGC
>PTEX01000468.1:213349-260994 GCA_003342815.1 Eudromia elegans
ATATACATCAAGGCAGGGGCCAAAACTGGGGCTGCAGCTTCACCTGCTCTTCCCTGAGCACCTTGCAGGGGGCTGGAGGACCGCGTCCTCCAACATCTCCCCCTTTTCTATTTTTGCTCAAGGAAGAGCAGGGGAAGCAGCCCTTACACAAATAACAACTTAGACCTAACAAGAGAAAAATGAATCAAACAAAGTCCTTTGGAGTTTCCGGTCTTTAGAAGGCGGGTAGGTCCGAGTAAAGGTAAGTCCGAGTTCAAGTCCGGCAGATCTCTGCCGGATGTCAATTCTGAGTTCAAAGGTAAGTCCAGAGCTGACGGTCTTCTAGTCTTTCTTGGAGAACACAGTTCCGCGGGAAGTCTCAGAGGTAACTGCATCAGATAAGCAAGTGATACAAACGTAGCCCTTAACAGCAACATCTCTTAAGCACAGGACGACATTGTAATTATTTTCTTCGAAGTGCCGTCTTAAACAAGAGCTAAGTTGTAAGGTGGGGGCGGTGGTTCTTCCATCTCTGGATCTTCCTCCTTGGGTGCTTCTCCAGCGACCAAAAGCACGCCCTCAGAGACCTGGTTGACCTGGGACTTTAGACATTTGCAAGTCACAGAGATACACARTAARATTATAATGACAATTKCCAGTARWCGYARCCCTTCTTTTARCCAMACAATTCCCCACTCAGAKATCCCGCCGAAGCTGGATCGGAACCAATCCGACAGCGGATCCCTTTCCATGGTAAGTTTACCTAAATGGTCATTTAACCACTTTAGTTGATTAGGAATCGACTGACCATGGTGAGAGAGATTAAAGCAGCACAGACCCTCGAACTCTTGGCACCCATGACCTTGTGCCAGGAGGAGGTAGTCARTTGCAGCCCTGTTCTGCAAGRYTGCCRTCTGTATGGACTGCTGATCCTGGAATATCTCTTCCAGTACCCGAGTGGTGACRTTCGCSTGTTTTTGGGTCCAACAAGTTAACCTGGCTATCTGCTTCAAAGCTGCTCCGGCAGCAGCGCCAGAAATAAAAATGGATAACGCTACCCTTGAGCCAACCAGCATCACAAGATACCTTATCATAGCAATCTGGTGGCAAAACGTCGCGCTTTCCTCGGTGGTGCTTTATAGCAGGCAAGAGTTCTACCTGTGGGGGCGTGACAAGGCTCAGGGTGCCCAGGTAACATGGGCCTCCATAGATGTTTTTTGGGATACCAGCCCAAGCCTTGTCCCCACAAATCAGAAATACTCCCTTCGGGAGCACTCTAGCCAATTCATTGTTCCAGAGGAATTGATAATGTGGTGGCTTAGTGGTGAGGTTGGCACCGAACGCTCCCAAAGGGGTCTTTCCGTACAGACCCATATATGTTCCACAAAAACCATCGGCGGTTGTGAAAGTATAGGGGAAAGGAGGCGTTATATCTTTCATCTCAGGGGCAATGGCCACATTGCCGCTTCCTTCCCCAAAACTTTCCCCCGAAAGTAAAACAGGTTTGTCCTGTTTCGTTGGTGTGGTACCCAACATCAGTAGTGCCAGCTAGATCGATTACTGGGGGGGTCTTGATATAGTTTGAGTTTGAGACCCCTAATCAATTCGACAGCGCAACAGGAGACTGTCCTATTGCCATGACAACCTCCCTCAGATATGTTCTTAAAAAGTGACACATTCAGACCGGGCTTTCCAGTTAACAAAGGCTTAAAGTTCTTCCCTGGAGATGACATTGATACGCAAAGGTTTTTGTCTCCAGTATGATTCATCAGGGAGAGCCAGATATTRTCTCTCACTTGAAATTGTTCGGCACTCTGAGTGATCTCTGGACAACCCATGGCCACCAGCCAGATACAAATCGTAACCGTCTTCAGAACTTCTTAGACGGGCCGCTCCCTTTAAGAGAAAACGAGGTGAATTACAGATTAATGCGGGCTAAGAATGTATCTGCATCAGGGCAATCGTCATTACTAGTYGACTCGCTTGGTTTTTCAGGRCTCTTTGATTCTCCATTCGGGGGCTCTCCCGGTTTTAACCATCTGGAGGGCACCCAAATGGGGCCTTCCTCGGAATCCAGGGAGGCATAGCCTCTGCCCAGATACCTTAGCCTCGCTGGGCCCTTCCAGATCCCGGTTTTTGGATCTTTGTAGCGGAAATACACATCCGATTGAATCGATTTTTTACTGGTCCCAGCGTGGACCATTGCTGGGGGCACTTCCTCATCTGMGAAGACACAAAGGTAATTTAACACAAAAAGGCACTTTGCCAGTCGGGTGACCGGGTCCGGGTCCTCGAATTTTAGCAGGTATCTTTTAAGGGTCTGGTGGGGGGGGGGGATCCCTGTCAGATGGGGAACGGGGGGAATCCCGTTCAATAATGGCCTGGCCGGTGGGGGAATGGGGAATCCCTGTCAGATGTTTAACCCCCCACCGGCGCAGGAACRTCTCGACCCTTTTTGAGACATAAGCGGGCCCGTTGTCAGTCTTCAAYGTAACCGGTACACCCATGATGGCAAAGGCCATCGTTAAGTGYCTCTCTACATGTACAGATTTTTCACCCGCCTGTGCGGATGCCCACAGGAATTTGCTGTGGGTGTCAATTGTGACGTGCAGGAACTTTAGTTTGCCGAAGGGCGAGAAGTGAGTGACATCTGTCTGAAATATTTCGCGAGGTCCCTCCCCGCGAGGGTTTACACCTATCCCCATACCGGGGCCAAAGTGGGAACATTTGTTGCAGGCATGCATGATCCCTTTTGCGTCCCGGCAAGAGATGTTAAATTGCTGGGACAGGCCCTTGGCGTTCTGGTGGAACATTTTGTGGGATTCACGGGCCATAACAAAAGGATCCACGGGGGCAGGAATAACCGCAGAGACCAGGTCATTGGCCCGTTGGTTGCCCTCCCCCAGGCCCTGCTCCCACTTGTGACTGCGGATGTGGATGGCGGAGTAAGGAGCTCGTCGTTGAGTTAAGGCACTCCGCAGTTGACATAATAAGAGAAATAACCTCTTATTTGGGACGTCCCTTACTCTCGCACCTTCAATTCTGGGAATAATTCCTGCCACATATAGAGAATCGGTGACAAARTTTACAGGCTCATTCATCCAATTGGTGGCAGCCCATACCACTGCYGCCAATTCGAGCGTCTGCAATGAGTCGCCTTCCTGAGCCGCTATTAGTTTTTCTTTCCAGGAACCTTTGTCGAACCAGASCRCAGATGCCTTTCTCGATTTTTTACCGGCATCAGTAAATATGCTGATAGCATTAGGTATTGKTTGATCAGAATACCTYGGCTTCGAGACCCATTCTTGTTGGCTAAACCATTTCAGRATTGGTGACTTTAKAGCAGATACCCGAATGGATGATTCGTAGGTTAACAGACTTATCTGAAGTCTTTCGGAATGGGCTATCATCCATTCGAGATCCTCTCTTCTAATAGGGAGGTAAATAACATTTGGTTCACGCCCGAGTATTTGCAGTAACCTTCTTCTGCCMTTTTTGATTAGTTCAGCCAAATCATCGACAGCTTCCTGAATAGTTGTTTTCGGCTGTATTGAATTAAACAGCCACTCCAATACCCTGATTCCTGTAGACCGGACCATATGAGCATCCTCCCCCTTTTCTTTTTTGCACTGGGAAAGTGCACCCACAAAATGGCCTTTATTCCTCAATATGGTCAGGTCTACAGGGATCTTTGGGTCTAATCGGTCGACGGATCTCTCTAACACCTTTTCCGCCAGCCATTGAATCCGATTCGCCTGGTCCTTGGTTAGATGTATTTTAGCAGAGGGGTCACTCCCTTTAGGTAGGGGCCTCAGTGGCTCAAGGTCTTCGTTGGTAAACCCAACGACCGGCCTGAGCCACTGCAGGTCACCCAGGAGTTTCTGAGCATCATTTAAAGTTCTCAATTCAGTATGAAGGCTCAATTTCTGAGGCCTTATGTTTCCCTCTGAAATGACCCATCCTAGATATTTCCAGGGGCTGGAGTCTTGCACCTTCTCAGGTGCCACCTCCAGACCCCTGGAAGACAGGACCGTAATCAATTCTTGTCGTTGGCTGGAGGAGAAGGGTAGAGCCTGTGCTAACAGGATATCATCCATGTAATGGAGGATGATTGTTTYGGTCCATTTTTTACGCAAGCTTTGTAAGGTACCCCCAACGTATAATTGGCAAAGAGTCGGGGAATTGCGCATGCCTTGRGGCAGCACGCACCACTCATACCTAGAGGCAGGTGCCTCACGATTCAAGCTTGGAAGCGTGAAGGCAAACCTCTCACGATSTTTTGGGTGCAGCAAGATCTGATAGAAGCAATCTTTGATGTCTACAATAAGTAAGTGCCAATCTCTCGGCAAAAACGCCAGGTTGGGCAGCCCTGGCTGCAATGCACCCATGGGCTGCATTTGGTCATTGACTCGCCGCAAATCATGAAGTAGACGGTATTTCCCCGACTTTTTGGCAATCACAAAGATAGGGGTATTCCACGGGCTCGTGGATGGCTTTAAATGTCCCTGTTGTAACTGTTCTAAAACCAACTGGTGGGYRATCTGGAGCTTCTSGGATTTAAGGGGCCACTGCTCCACCCAAATAGGCTCGTCGGAGACCCATTTGAGTGGGATGGGTAGAAGCTCCGAAGCAGTGGTCCCTACCGAAAAGAAGCTCCATCTGTTGTAAGGACAGCCCCAATCTGATCTAGGATGTCCATACCCACCAGTGCATCTATTCCTTTAGGCAGTGGCATGATATTTACCAAGAGGGTTACAGATCGATTTTCAAGATGTACAGTCACAGGACACCCACTCCTTTTTAGGGCCGCATGCCCTCCGACGCCTTCCACTCCCCTAGAGATTTTTCCGGCAGGCCATGACTTTGTCCACCTCTCGTCAGAGATTATCGTTATGTCGGCCCCCGTGTCGAGGAGGGCTTTTAGCGACACAGTTTCCCAATCTTTTGTCACCTTTATGGGGACAATGGGTCGATGGTCCATTCCCATGGATAGAAAGGCCCTCAGACTATTCTGGTTCAGGTCCCCTTCTGGGATAGGGATAACTTGGGCAACAAGTTATTCGTGGGGCGCCACTCAGCGGCGGGATCAGCAATCGGCAGCTCTCTTCTGGCCCAAGGCCTAGGTTGCAGCCAGGGGCCCGTCGCTCCTCGAACCCCGACCCCAGTCACACAGACACACACCGAGGTTCCAGGAACAACAAGCCGTTTATTGAGGGTAACATGGGACTTTTATATCCTAGGGGTGTACGTGTTAGAGAAGTGATTGGCGGAGGGTTGGCCACCCCTCCGCCCATCATTGGTCTATTTTCAATCCGGCTCCTGAGGCAGCCTCCGATTGGGGCGCTCAAGATCCTCCCGCCGATTGGCCCACTGGCCAAGGCGGGAGAATCCCAGCGCCCCATTGGCGGTGTCCAGGGTTGCCGGGCCACCCTAGCCAGGTGGGAGAGGGAACCGGCCCCCAACGCACCTGGGGTCACCCAGAGGACAAGGGGCCCAATCCTTAAACCCTCAACTATATACATCAAGGCAGGGGCCAAAACTGGGGCTGCAGCTTCACCTGCTCTTCCCTGAGCACCTTGCAGGGGGCTGGAGGACCGCGTCCTCCAACAATGATTTATCCAGTACAATGGCAAATATATGTTTTTTTGCGAAATAGTTTTGGCAGCAGTGGCACAAAACACATCATAAAATGTCAAAGACTAATCCCAGTGTTAAATCTAAGCTTACTTTTCTTGTTATACTTATCTTGAGACAGATCTTGAGGACTGTAGTCAAAGTCTGTTCTAGTGAACTCCTACTATTGCTATCCATATTCCTTCTAAGTGAGGTTATTTATTAAGTAATATAAAGAATACTAAATAGGTAACCTAAGAGCCTAAGAATTGAGCTATCTACATCTAGGCTCCCTAGGTAAAAAATAAAGGTATGTGTGTGTTATTGTCCTGTAGTAGTTTCATATTGGACATAGCATCTGAAGTATGGGTTTCAGTCCAACATAAGAAATGTGGTAGAGAGCCAGGAAGAAAAGAGCACATCCAGTTGCTTTTAGTGGATGATCAGCAGCTTTCATATTGAGTCCTATTAGGTTACACAAAACTTCATGGTTAAAGCATCATAGTGCTTTAATTGCACAGAAGGAAAAAGATGCTGAGGTGTCATACAGTGATCCAGTGACCCTGTATTTTAAACCATAAATGAGTAATTACTGACCAGTTTGTCATCTTTGCAACCTAGGAGTTTCTAATGAATTTGGCTTCCTGAACTACTGTTTTCCTTTTCTGCCTTTATAGAGTTTCTTATGTCTGCATGGCTAAGAGTCTTCAATGATAATAATTCAAATGAAATCCATATATACATATATATATACATACATACATATATATGTATAGATATATATACGCACATATCCTGAAAAAAAAAAATGTAGCAATTATATTAAAGCAAGGAATTAAGAATCTTGTACTGGTGAGAAATGAGTAGCAATAATTTTCTTTACATATCTGAAAAAATGGAGTCCTGAGTTACCTGACTGTCAGAACACAGGGTTGCAGTCCTCTTCAGTAAGGAACAAGAGACTTGTTTCTTTTCTGCAGTTCCTGGAGCCACCAAATGGGAATGAGAAACCTCTGAGAAGTTAGCATTCTTTAATAATTCAAAAGATTAGGATCTTAACATACTGTTTTAACAGGTCTTTTTAATGTTTTCATCCTAATTCAGATGATAAATAAAACCAAAATCATTTACCAATTACTTCAAAGGAAAGTTCAGCATAGCACTTCAGTTATTCATGGTTTTAAAAGACATAAAAGATGTCCTTAGAGATTGATACTTATACATTTATATACCAAAATTACTAGATTGCTAGTTTAATGCTATTGATAATCTCAGCATTTCAGATCTCATCAGAATTAAGCAGATTGACACTTAGAGCATATGTAATCTAAACAAGTTATGAAAATTGATATGATAGTTTAATCAAAGAATTAGTGGACATTACTTCCACCATTGTAACACACAAAATATTATTATTTATCATAATTATTATTATAAGAAAATATAAAAACATTTTGGTGGTCAGTTTTCTTCATATGGTTCAGAATATATCTCTCTCTCTCTGCTTTTTTTATCATAAAAAGACAAGATGTTTGCTTGAAGGAAATTATTGCTGTGATTCTCACTCCTTCTTTATGTTGAGCCTTACTTCTGATAAAAAAAGGAAAGGAACGGTGAAGAATTTAAGTCTTGTTCTAAAAAATTTAGGATAGTCACTTACAGTTACATAAAGTATATTTTGATACATCATTGAGCTTGCAGAGTTTTTAGGATGGCTAATGCTCTATTAAGAAATAGGTGGCAGGAGATAATTCACTTACTGTTAAAATGATTTTTTTTTCAGTAGAACATTCTATTCTTCAGTTCTGCTATTAGAAACTGTACACATTTCCTTCTGCAAGTTCTTGGGTATTGGCATTTTTTTGTTTCTTCATTTTTTAATTATTTTTTATCATCATGACATGGAGCGTGACATGTCTCTGTGTTGAAGCGCAAGTATAAGTTTGTCATTTGCTCATGTTTTGTGCTTCAGAGAAATTTAAATAATATGACTGGAATTTATACACAGTATGTTTAAAGTCTCATGAAAAAAGCAAAAATTGAAGTAAATAAACAAATGAATCTGTTTTAAAAAATATCTTTCAAACTGTCAACCTAATCCTTTAATGACAGACTTTTTATTTAGAATTTGGAGATATATTTTGAAGACTTTGTCTTTTCTGCCTGTATCCTTTTCAGTCTTTATAATATGCCCTTAAGATGTTGCAAAACATCAGTATATTGCCCATCAGAAAATATTGCTGTATCAGCTCATATAAACTACATAACTACATAAAAGTTTTGACAATTTCCTTAATAAGGGGAAGGTAATAGAGCATATGCTGAAAACATTTCTGAAATATAAGCACAATGATACTGGTAGCTTGAACAGAAGATGCTGAGTATCTCTCATACCCTTAGGAATAGAAAGTAAAACACTGTGAGTCTAATTAGATCTCAAGAGACCATGAACCCTCATTTGACTGTCAATTTAAAGACAGCAGTACCAGAGCACTTTTATGTCTGAAGACTTAGAAATGTGAGTTATCTTGCATGAGGTGTGTGAATTCAGAATATGATATTTACTGAAAGACAGTATCAATACATTTCATAGTGTAATGAAAAACATGCCCTGACTTTTTATATTCATGTTAGTAGACAGAAAGACAAGAAAACTACATGCAAGTCTGGAAAGAAAATATATAGCTCCCTGTTATTAAAGAAAGTATCTTTTTGTGACCTAATTGCACAAGCTTATGTTTAAAGTGTAGCCCATATACCTTCCACTATTCAAGAAACTTTACTCTTCAATATATATATGTATATACTAATAAACATATACACACACACATATTTAAAACATCTCTGCACTGAACAAGTCTGAGGATTACTCTTTTTATACTCCAGAATAACATTGGATGAACTCTTTACATTATTATTGAATTCAAATGTATGTAATTTTGATTATTTGGGTTTGGGTTGCTACAACTAGTAAAATACAGTGCATGCAGCCAATACAATTTGTATACATGTATATGCTTCCAATCATAAAAGTTTAAGGATTTAAGGTTCTCTAGCTCTAGTGTGAGCTTGTGGTATTGCTTCTTCTGCATTGATCCAGAACTTGATCCAGGTTCAAGGAACAACAAATTAGGATATTGCAGATTGAAAGGGACCTCTGGATATCATATTTCTAGTACAACCTCTCTTCATGGTAGGGTCAGCCAAGAGGTCAGACCAACTCAGGTCTTTCAGAGTTTTGTCCCATTAAATCTTAAGAACTCCAAGGATGGAGTCTGCACAGTATCTCTGGGGCAGCTTGATCCAGTTCACTGCCTTTAGTGGGAAATAATGTTTCTCCTTATATGTGATCTGAATCTCTTCTTTTTCAGTTTTGCTTGTTTTTTCTCGTCCTTCATCACACTGTCTGTCTCTTCTTCATGACCTTTATTTAGGGATTGAGGGGATGTTCTTAGATTCACCTTTCAGCCAACCCTTCTGAATAAGTCCTGAATAAGTCCTAAACCTTTACCTTTTTCTCACAGTGCAAATGCTTCAGTCCCTGACCATCTCCAAGTCTGTCTGCTAAACTTGCTCCAATTTGTTAATGTCTTCACTGAGAAAGAGAACAAAAGTGGCTATATTATTTAGATGTTCTTGTCATGGAAGGGGTGTATACAGGAGGAGTGAGTGACACAAGGCACTTCATTCGTATGAAAGAAACAGCAATAGTTTTTTTTTTGATATGAGCAATGCTTTCACGAGATCCTTATTCACTTATTGTTTAATGCATGGAGGTTCAAGAAAACACACCGAATTATCAAGGACACCCTGCTATTGAGTTACAAGGTTCAGACTGGACCCCCTTGCTTTCCAAACTCCTTCTAAGAGGAGTCTGTGTGTGGCTGGATATAATCCTAGTCCCAGGACTAAGTGATTTTATGTATAGCGTGCGGGCTATCCCCATATTTATGGGAAAAGATGTTTGACTTATAGTCATTCTTTCAATTCAGAAATGACTGTTGGCTGGTATGGACAGTTAGCCTTATCTCCCCACTAGCATGCAGCCATCTGGACAGTTATTGACGGTTAATGTCCATGTGGGGGAAGAAATCAGGGAGGCAACAACCAGGATCAGACAATGTGGTAGTTAACAACTGAATAGGGCTACCTGTGAGAAGCCAGATTGAGCTGGGGAAAGAGTACATGTGTGACAGTTATTTTAGGAGTTCTAAGTAAAGTGGGATAAAAGCTTGCTTTGTTTGACTGGCTCTACCTCCATCTCCATCTTCCACTATCCTCCTAGTAGTTGGCTCTCCTTGCTGCCAGGATGCACTGCTGTCCTGTGCCTAGCTTGCTGCCCACTAGGACCTCAGAGCCTTTTCTACACAGCTACTCTTGTCCCCTCAGAGCCCATCTTGTGCCCGGGCTTCCAAGAAGGCAGGACCTTGCATTCATTCTGGTTGAATTTCATGAGGCTCCTGTCAGCCCATTTCTCTGGCCTGTCCAGGTCCCTCTCAGTGGCAGCTCTGTCATTATATTTGTTGATTAGCCTCTACAGTTCCGTGGCTACTGCAGATTTCACAAGCAAGCAAGACATGACCTTCTCCAGGTCAATAATAAATGTGCTAAAACTTCTCTTGAGCTGGTCCAGGTGCAGAAGGCAAGCAATCTGGAGACAGAGAGAGAGAGAGAGAGAGAGAGAGAGAGAGAGAGAGAGAGAGGACATGAACAAACTCCTTCTAGAGGCTAGACGAAGTTGTCTTGGATAATATTTACCCCAAGGGAGATCCCTTATAGACGCTCAGGACTGAAGGTTTAGTAGCAAAGCTCCCCTCGCCCTTTTCCCCGTTATTTCCTATTACCGTTTTTTTGATGTTAGAACTAAACAAATTGAAGGTTAGGATCTGAAACACCTAGTGTATTAAAACATCTCCAAGGTGAAAAGGAATTTGAACAGAACAATGTTAATACTGCAATTGTTCAGATCTGCAGTGGACCATTAGGGACAATATTTAACTAAAAATTTCTGCTGGGATGCTTTTGGGTTAAGCAATTATATATATATAAAAAAATATATAAAAATCTATATATAATATATAAAAATCTATATATAATATAAATCTTATAATATATAATATAATATAATATAATATAATATAATATAATATAATATAATATAATATAATATAATATAATATAATATAATATAATATAATATAATATAATATAATATAATATAATTATATATATATATATATAAAATGATGGCCATATAATGTATTTGTTACTGCACTAGGGGCTTTCTTTTTCATCACATTGCCTAGTCTCCCCGAGAGCCTTTGTAAATTGTTAGCATCTGCAGCTTCCTAATGCAAAGAGTTTCTTGGCTTTATTTCATGCTGTGAGAAGAACTGCCTCCATATTTTTTTTTGTCCTAATCTACTTCCTCCTTTCATCTACAACTCCTTAACACTTGTTTTGGAGAAACAATGAAAGATCAATCTCTTTCTGTGCTGTTCATTTTTTTAATAACATTTATCTTAACTGTCCTATCTGAATATGGTCCTGACACTGCTGTAAACTGTGTGGAGCGTATTTAATATTGTTAGGTCTGCACCTGGTTCTTGTCAGAGTGCCTGTGATTTGGAGAGATGCTATGAAGTATTTATTTACTTAAAAACAAAGTTTTCAAGATAACTAAAATAATTCATGAACTGGTGTAACACAGTGTACGCTGTATTCCTGAAAAAAAAAGAGGGGCAAAATTAAAAATAATGAAATGTTTCACTTATTTTATTTTTTATTTGCATACATATGGATGTTAATCATAGGCTCCATTCCAAAACTATATGGTGAGTGGTAGTATGTCATAGATCACTGAAAAAAACACCAGGAGATGGTATATCTAATTGCCTTATTTATGGTAGGTTAGTGATGATAGCTCTGCTCAGACCACAGCATTCTGGTCTAAAGGTCGTGTTCTTACAGTATTTCCTATCTGCAGATCTAGATTTGAGACTCCTACTTGAGCTGGAACAAAGATGTCCCTGAATACTAAGCTGACTGACATACAGAAAATTGCAGAAAATGGGGAATACAAGCAAATCTTTCTCTTTTCTCTCTTGGTATTCATAAACTATGATTCTCTACTAACAGCCTAAGCATTTTCTACTCCTCTGTTTAAATAACTGATTAATGTCTGAAAACAAAATTGCTGACCTTAAGTGTAATCTAAAAAGATTTCTAGTTATATTTATGATTTTCCAGTTTGGGCTTGAACTGAAATTTCTGCTTCTTGACTGGATAGTACCTAACCCAGGCAGGATCTGAGAAACAAGCTGGATTCAATGATCCTGAGGAATAAAAATGAGATTTTACAAACTTTATATGAAATACTATTTTAATGGCAATTAACATAGATATAGTGAATAAAAAACAAACAAACATACAACAAAGAATTACAAAGTCAGAAAAACTAATTAATGCACAAATGTTTGATCAAGTTTATTATACCAAGCATATTGATATAAACAGATATGGGAGTGTTTACATGACAACATGTAAATACTAAAAGTCAGAACATGGAGTGGTGCTTTTCATCTATATCAACAGCATGAATCAAAACTAAACAGTAAGAACAACAACAAAAAGAATCTAGCAAACCTACACAATGTAGCAAAACTACATTTCAAGACAGGTTCATCTACTTTGTTATTTATGCTTAGATTGACTTTAGCATCTGTGTGTTGTTAAGTCCTGGACCATTTCTTGCTTCTGTAATCTCCTTTTCTGGATGTGTTGCCTTCTATCTTCCTCTTTGCCAGATTCCATTCAACTTACGTCAAAGGATATCCTATCATATCTGTAACTTTTATTTTATAAAAATTTTAAACTTTGTTGTGTATAGTTTACAAATCTAAAATGTGCAAAGCTAGCAGATTAAAGATTCAAGCTTTATAGTTACTCAAGATGAAGTTATGACAGGCATAAAAGATCACTGAGCCTGAAGATGGAGGCTGGACTTCTAAAAGTGTGAATTAAATTTGGGGATGGGTAACAATATCTAGCTGTATATTATTCCTTAGTATTTTTAATCCTAATAATGCAAGCTGATATCATTTAAGCCTAAATTCTCATACTAAATTCTCATAGGTCTTTGTGGATCTAAATATATAACAATAGGTAGAAAAGAAAAAATAAATATAAAAAGAGATAATTCTACTGTAAAATCATTAGGAGGAAAACTATGTTCTGAATTTATAATATCACCTTCAGTTTTTGATGAAACTACTTGCTTGTTTGTTTTCTTACAGATGTGTTCAGTGAGGTAAATGGCAGAAAGCTATTTTCCCACTCCTCTCATCACTCATTCCGTGACAGTTTCATGCAAAGTGTGTTAGAAGACCAAGCTTCAAGAGACAGGCAACATGGCATCTCGCTAATAGCTGACTGAGTATAGGTTTTTGTGTTCAATAGAAGCAATAGATTCTCTTTATTGATAAAACAAAAGCTTGATCCCTTTCTGCAAGCTGTACTTTCCCAGCATGGAGAACAGATGTGTTAAGGATGTCTTTGCATGGTCCCTTTAGTGTCTGATATCAATTTCTTCTTGCTAAATTTATCCAACACTTTAAGTAATTTATATTTGATGCTTTCATAATCTCCTGTGACATTGCTAGTTCTTTAAAAGAAGTACTCTTTTTCTTAGTTTCAAAAAGGACCCCCTAATTCTTGTATTTCAGGATTTAGCGAATGAGTTTTGCATTTAGCTTGTTCATAGCTATCGTGATCCTGTGAACCTTGATCGTATCTGTCCTCAACATTCTCCTCTTCAAACTGAAAAGTCACAGCAGTTTTAATTTCTCCTAATGTGAAGTATGCTTCAGCTTCTATAATCATTTTAGTTCTCTATGCTTTCTCCAACTCCAACACATCCTACCTCAGGTCCAGGAATACAGACAATCATCAGGATGTGAGCACAATGCAGTCCTCATATATTGGGAAAATATCTAGTTTTCTATCTTATTTCCAGCAGCTGTGCTTATGATGATATTTTTGTCTTTAGTTTTGCATAATTATAGTATCAAAAAATTGCTTAGTAAAACAAATAAGAAAAAGATCATGACAAGTGTGTCAAAAGAGTTCTCTATAAGATCTTAAAAAGAAACAAAGAAATTGCAGGGAGCCAGTACMAAAAAAAAAAAAAAAAAAGAGAGAGAGAGAAGAGAGAGAGAAAAATCTAAGCACTAAATTGGATTATTTTAACCTATTTTCAGCCTAGGAATGGAAAGTATGTAACCATCCACAGCATTATTCTGGAAAATTACCATTTAAACCAGAAAAAAAAAGAACACAACAAAACCAAAAAACCCAGTCCTTTTAGTTGTGAGTTTGTGGTTTTGAGTCCTTTGTCCCTAGAGAAGCTTCTGCTAAATGTATTCTACCTGTTATATAAAAATCAGTTTCTTCAACAATTAGCCCTTCAGCTCTCTTGATTAAACTAAGTAAAACAGAGTATCTTCCAGCAATAGATGATTTTCTCTTTCAAGAACTTTGTTCCAAGAATTTTCTTTGTCCAAAGAAAGTTACACGTATTCTTCTAGGACTGTTTTTGCAAAGTGATATGTTAAATTCTCTTTCACTTTCAGGAGACTGTAAAGATAATCTGAAAGGTTATGAAATATTAATAACTTATAATAGTGACAAAACACTCCAAGAGAAGCTATTACCACAACAAGAAGAGCTGAATTCTGACTTGCTTGGCTCTTCAGACTCTTGCTGTTTGGCATTTTAATGGAAGTGCTACATTTTTACAAACAACATGTTTACAGTAACTATTTATAGGAAAAGAATATAAATCCTTGAAATCTTAAATTGTGTGAGCAGAATGTCTGAACAACAGAAAGTTAGTGCATGGTCTGTTCATTTAACTTATAGTAATGCCAAAATGAGTTATTCTCAATTTCCAAAAGCAGGAGAGTAATTACTGAACAGTGTATTGTTAATTAATCTGTGCAGACTCTCTTCATCTCAAATTAAAGTAAGTAAAAGAAAGGCATCTCATGACAGTTTTCCATTTGATATTAAAACATTAGATATTTTACGTTTGTTGCTCAGAAATGCATGATTTCCAAAAGAACTGTTTCATAAGCATAAAATCAAGCTACAGAATATTAAACAATTCCTGCAAGTCTCCTCCTTGAAGGAACTGAAGGAGTCAGTAGTATAAATAGTGGTATGTGCACAAATCCTGTTAAGAGTCTTCATGGGTAGACCAGGAAGGTCAGTGTGAGTCTGTTCTGACTTTATAGGTTACTGCCTCTTTTTAACATTTTTTCCCCCCCCCCCCCCTTTGGGATAAAGACACCTGCTTCTCTTCCTTCTTTGCATTCCAACCATGTGTACAGCAGAAGAACCTCGTAGATCTGCTGACAAGGTGTGTATGATGTTTACTTGCAGCAATATGTACATTTTATCTGCCTGTTGTTTAGATACTTCTCCTTTTTACATACAGGCATGAAGCAACAGTTCAGAGCAATGAAGGGAAAGATAGGAACGTAGAAATGTATGTATGTCTCTGTGTGGTTGTGTATATATACACTGATGGATCACATTTTCCTTATCTTCTCTGGGCAAAGTGTGCTATTTCACTTTAACAGAAGCACATTAGCAATAAATCTTTCTTCCCTCTCTACAAAAAAGGTACTTCCTTTTTATTTTTTGTTTGAGTAAATATTTTAGAAAAAAAAAATGAAATGGATATACTAGAATATCAGCTAGGACTTGATATACTACTCTGTTACTATGGTTTTACACTAATATAATTTTTCAGATGTCAGTGAATCTTCCATAGCATGAAAACAGAAGAGTGTTATGGAGAATTAACATCAGTTCTAAATAGCCCTTCATAGTGCACTATTCTATTTGGCTTTTTCAAACAATTCTGTGAAAAAAAGTGTCTGTTAATCTTGTTAATCTTGTTAATCTACAGCATATTCAATAATTCCTGCCATTCTATTCATAAACTATCTTGAATCTTCTGAACTATTGCTTTAGTATAGCACAGAGAACAGCTATTACAGTGTCAGATTTTTAATATATATTATTTTGAATAAATTGTAAATTAAGATTTGTCTACTAAAAGCAAGTAAATACAAACAAATAACAATTAAATAGCAGAAGACTTGCCTTCTATTTCAAAGTCTGTGGAATTTCTTTTCAGAGGCTTCACAAATAATTAAAATTTTTTTGAGCTTTTTTTACAGTTGAAAACGTTTCAGATACATTTTACTGACATAAAAATCTGATCACATGGATGACTTTCATGTGAGCTAATAGAGCAACAAAATGAAAACTTAACTAAACTGAAAATTTAGTTTTGCAGTTTGGCAAATTTGCTTAAGTGGCAGAGTACAGAACTCACTCTTTTTAATCTCTGTAAATGCTAATATTGGAGTATTACTTTGTAAAGATTTTTTTTACTGCTCTTATACAGAAAAAAGGTGTGTATATTATGGTTATCAGCTGAAGTAACTTAAAAATAGCGTGGAGAGTGCTACACAATATAGTATAAATGAGATCAAGGACTGAAAGCTCCTGAAATTCAGTTTACTCTTACCAAGAACTTAAAATCACCATAAATCAGCCTTTTAAATTATCCTTCCATTAGGGAACTGACCTAAGGCATTAGAAAGACGCTGTAAGGAAGTAGTGATTAACACACAAGGCCCACAACAATATACAGATGTCATAAAGTTGTTTTCGCAGCTTATGAAAGGAGGCAGTAAGCAGGACATGCTTCCTTCCTTCAGTGGCCTAAAGAAGAAATTCATCCAGTTAAAAAAGTATCTCCTAAATAATAATTAAAAAAGAGAAATATTTAAAGTTTAGGCTTTTAGATGTATGTTCTTACAGTTCAAGAAATGCAATCAAAAACACAGGCAATATCTAGTGGTGTGATGTGGTAGCAAATAGAAACAGTGCAGTACTGTCACTATCTATGTGCTGATTTGACAAGTGGTATTAGTAATAATGGTACCATTAACATGCTATTTATTTATTTATTTAGTGAGATAGCAAGATAGTGACGCTCCAGACTGAGCGAGACCTTGTGCAAACATGTCTGAGAACATATCTGATCTTAATTTTTGGAAGCTTGAAAAGACATCTTTCAGAGAATGTGCAATCCAAACGTGCAACAAAGGGCTGCAGAACTTCCTCACACTGAAGATCCTTTTTTTTTACTTTTTCAGTATGTCATTCTGCAGTTACATAGTTTTCTGAAAACACAGTAAACTGGCATCAGATTTGCTAAATTCTACAGCAACAGTCTCACTGCCATTTTGCAAATGACTGCGCTTAGTGAAGCACAAGTGCAAATAAAAAGGTGCTTCACATTCTTATCTCATGTCCAAAATATTGTGTCCCTTGAGTTATATATAGTGCATATGCTTATGAACAGTAATAATCTGTATCACCTTGCATCAGAACCAGTATATACACCCATCTATTTTTCAAAAATATTTGAACATGGTATATTTTTTATTGTAAGATGAGCAGACTGTTTACATATCATTATTATTAGTGTTATTCCTAAACTCTAATTATTTTTTTCTTCTTACCATCTAACATAAATTAAATTTTTGTATTCTCTCATAATACTTCAATTTTACTTTCAAAAATTAGCTGATATGCAAGTGTAATTTTCTTCTGAGAGAGTAAGAGATTAAATGACCTGATGAGACCTTTACTTTAGAGAGATGCAGAGTTTTAATCAAAAACCAATTGTGAGTTAATTCCATTTCCTAATTCATATTAGATAATATGGTTATCTTCTTAATTCTACATATTGCTTATATTACTTTACATTTATTTAGTTGCTTGGCAAGATGTACTTAATCTTTTAATTTTATGTATAAATGTATATAGCAAGAAATAGGTATGTTTATAAAAATATTTTAAAAAGTAAAAACCAATACAATATAGCTGTTGAGGAAGACATGAAAGAAATTCCATGTAATAGTATGTGATATAAATTGTATTTTTTCCCCACGCAATCTTAATCCAATTCATTTATATTATTTTAGATTATACAACTATAAACTGTGACTGTGATGCGTGTGCCTCACTCATATATGATGTACTTTGGCTAGTGATAGCTGATGTAGTCCCATACAGCCTTCACGGAGATTGCAGGTGTGTTATCTCAGCTGTCAATTATTTTCAATACTAACAGGAATTCCAGGAAACCCATCATGTGGCCTCAGTTACAGAAAAACAGCAGGACTTATGCATCCTGTCACATAGAAAGAAAAGCGGTGTGTGAGATTTTTGGTTGCTGAATGATGCTTTGGGGAATTGTAGAATAGTGTTCATTCAGTGAAGTAGGAGTCTTGAAAGATAGTCTAGGAACTGTGAAATCTTGACTCAAAGGAGTGGGAGTTCTTCATCTTGCTGATCATGCACAAAATAGCAGAAAGTAGGTGTTTAGTGGGTTTAGCAGTCAAGTGTTTGGTTTGCCATTTAAACACTTAGATGTTAAAGTTTAAAACAGTGTTCCTAAAATGATGTCCTATTACAAACCAAAGAAGTAAAAAGTTATCGCCATCTGTTCTTGGAGACCATGACCTCCTGCTACTGCTGTGGTGCACTGCAGACCCTATACTACAAACCATCTCATTAAGGATGGCAGTCATTCAGTGATAATTTATTCAAATTAGAAAAAAATGAGTTGATGTCCATCTTAGTATGTAAGAAGAGAAAATTGAAAGAGAAAAAAGGGTACGCTGGCACTATCAGCTTGTTTTACGGTGTTCCAATAAAAGACAATTGGTTTTTTTACGGCTTAGGCAGTACAAGCTATGTTAATAAAACACCTTATATATATATATATATTTCTTCAGCTTTCTCTATTGAGTATATTCATGATCTTCCTTGTCAAAGAAGACTATGTTTATGTATGCTAACCACAGAATCACAGAATCTTTAGGGTTGGAAGAGACTCCTAGAAATCATCTAGTCCAACCCCCCTGCTCCAGCAGGGACACCCAGAGCACAGGGCACAGGGTGGTGGTGGCATCCAGGCTGGTTTTGAAGATCTCCAGAGAAGGAGACTCCACAATTTCTCTGGGCAGTCTGTTCCAGGGCTCCGTCACCCTCATAGGAAAGGAGTTTGTCCTCACCCAGAGATGAAACCTGCTATGCCTCAGCTTAAAACTATTGCTCCTTGAATAATAATAATACACTAATACATTGTCATGATTGTGTTTTGGTTATGTAGTGGATAACAAAGCTAAATCTAAGTGTCCTTTTCTTTTTTTTTTAAAAAAAAATTAATTAAAATAGTAAATTAGCACAGGCATTTACTGATCCTTTTGCAAATATAGTTTGTGGAGATATTACTTACAAATGATTTCTATTTGATGTAGCAGAGTTATGAGTATTGTATATGTTTTTATATTTGACTAATAAAATGTCGACTTGGCTTAGTTGTATCAACATACAGCTTAGAATAGTTTTCAATAGCTACAGTCATTCCTATCTCCAAAAGTGGGGCTAATCCTATAGCATCTTCATAGCACAGTCTTCCTGATGTCAAATCCTGGGAAGAAGCGTGATGTTTATGCAAATCACCAGGAAAGCTATCCCAGGTTTAATGCTTATACAGCTAATGCAATCTTCAGACATGAACCTATTAGACACAGGAACATCTTATGTTGTAGCCTTGAACAGACTGTCCTTCCACACTTTCCATTCTTGCGTATTTTTGCAGAAGAAGTGATAAAAACAACACCTAACCTGTAATATACTTCTTCCTGAAAGAAAAATTGCAACACTTCTTTAGGGATTGGAATGATTCAAGAAATATTAATGAATAAATAACTTACATCTGACTTACAACAAGGAAATCAAGGAGTTTATTTCACTGAGAGCAAAATATTTCAGGAAGTAGTGACTCCTTTAGTCTGGGGGATAAATTGTTAAGACTAGACACAGCCAAGAACTATCCTCCTTATTGGCTCATTTTGGCTACATAGTTCTACTTGGAACTATAGGTGTATACTTGGCAAGGAGAAAAGGGAAAAAAACCCCCACTATCCCTATTCTAAGTGATGAAGTGATGTTTATGTATTTTTTTTCTAAATACTGTCCCTCCTGTCCATGCTCTATTAACAGGAATGAAACAAGGATCACATAGTCGAGAAATATTAATCTCAAGGAAAGTTACTCACCACAAAGGATTTTTTCATTGCTCATTTTCCATCTGGATATGTGAATTTGTGACTGCCTACTGTCTAAATGATTTCAGTATAGCCTTGTGTGTTAGAAAATCTCTTGGGAAAAAATAAATCTGTCTGGGTTGATTTACAGCTTTCCCAGTTTTCAAACCATGAGGCTGCTAGTCAGTTATATCTAGAATATGGTCATGCATTTTGATTCATGAAAATGGAGTAAATAAAAACTGACAGAAATAGAAAATGAGCCTCATGGAAATCTCAGGGTCAGGTATTTAGTAGTGTTTTTTGTGCCTAACTCTTTTAACTCTAGCAGCTTTCTGATCAGCATTTCAAACAATGAATTACTTAAGAGAAATATCAACTGTAATGGAGGCTGTAGTTGGAGAATGTAGATGCCTCACCTTGTCTCTTTTAACTGCTCTTTAAGTTCAAAGTGATTTTTCCAGTTTTCTATCAGGGAATTTGGGGGTGGGTAAGCTGAAAGAATATAGTCACACTACTCTCCGAGTTAAAAAGAAAAATTTACTTACTAAGTGGGGTAGATTTAGAAAGTGGGTGATGATTTCTATTGTGTGAGAAACATGTGCACATAAAAACACACACATACACATACACATAAAGACATTTTGACACTGATCAAAGCCCCTCCTCTCCAGGACAGCTGTGACTAATATCATAGGAAGCTTAGGAAATTATAGGGTTAATGTAGGTCATAAAGACCCACACTTATCTCTTTGATTTTTTTCTGTAAATCTAAAATTAGTTTGTAGTTACCTGAGGTATTCTCATCAACTGGCTTGCCATCGCAAATGTGGATGTAAAGGATATAAAATCGTTAATAGTCCACCTGTACTTTCTTTTTTCTTTCCTAAGCAAACCTAAACAAGCAAGGCTGGACAGATATCATCCAGTGCTTTCAGGTATCCTTTCCTCATGACAATTATTTGTGCTTCCTTTGTGCTTGCTTATCCCTGGCATACCAGAATCAGTAAATCAGAGCTGTGCAGATATGGTTCAGGCCCAATTTTATCATAACCATGCTTTTTTTGGTTTCATCCTATTATACTGTTTCACCTAGTAAAACTCATGAATCTGGGATGAATTAATGAGTTCTGATGACTTGATAAAATGGTAAAATGTTGGCATTTACCTCTCCTGCTTTTGCCACCCTTCCTGGTTTCCTTTGGGGAAAAAAAAAAAAAGCCTTAGATGAAAAAGGCAGAAGAGAATATATCAATATACCATGTAATATATCAATATACCAAGCAAGCTGCTGCTGCTGAATGCTTGGAAAGAAGGAAATCAAGGTGCTTATTTTAACCTTACATGTTGCGTGTATTCAGCATGCTTACAAACTATAATTTTTCTTCCTTTGTAAACATAAATCCATTAAGCAAGTTGTATTTGTAGAAATCCAGGACATTTTGTTCCTTTTACAAAACTTCATCAATATGCAAATTGTGTCTTAGGTAGTTCTGGCAAAAATGAAAAGCTTTAAATAAATGTCACGCTGTGCATTAAATGTTCTTGGTTTGTAAAATGTTGTAATAAAATTAATTTGGGTATTGTAAAGCATGCACGAATAGATATGGTAGTATTATTATTATTATTAATAAAGTAAAATGATTGCAGCTACACTCTGCTGAATAGAAGCACCAGGAGTATGAAATCTTAGGATTTATGAGGAATACATTTGTTTTTGATATTCAGTATTTTCCATCTTGTTATATTCTCAAACTTCCACAATTGCTTGATTTTATGATAAGGAACTTGTGCAGACAACGCAACAATAAGAAAAAGCTGTTTAAGTCTTGAATATAAATCACTGTCTTTGTTTTTAGCATTAATTTGTAATAAAAATACATGCAGTCTTTGCTTTAAGATTGATTTTTACCCCTGAATCTGGTGGCAAATTAAATAGATTTTTATTCATTAAAATAGTCATGTTACAAAAAAAAAACCTCATAGACATATTAGACACCTTCTTTAAACTTTTTATTGCTTATGACTCTGAGGAAAGGAGAGTGGATAGCATCTGGAGATTCCAGGGAATTAAGTGGAAGGCAGCTTGGTGTCTTTCATAAAGTAGATAGTCATAAGCTGACAAATACATTAATAGCAGAGCTTGTTTATAGCAGGGCATGTTTACTAGGTTTGTAATAATGTATTTGAATTTTCTGTGAGTTCCAATTTATTCTTATATTTCAAATCATTCTCATTAACGCAATGGCACAGAGGTGTATGATTCATATTCTTTGGAGATTCTCAATATTGTTACAAATCTCCTAAGAAGGGATCTTGTTATACAGGTCCTAAGATGCCCTTGTCTTCAGCAATCTTTTCAGTGACAGATGATTTCAACCTTGGGAATGTCAGTTTAAGTTAATCTTTCTCTCTACTGCAGCAGTTTCATGCTCCAGCCTAACAATATCCTCATTGAAGAGGGCTGTGTACTCATTTCTTCAGATCAAATATTTTGAGCTTGAAACCTTATGGAACCATGAGGACGCTACCTTCCAGTAGGAGACAGAATGTTATGGCCTCTTGGTACTGTGCAAAGCTGTGTCAGAATTTTCTCATGAAATCACTTGTCATTTTAAAGAGTTGCCTTGCCATAGACAGACTTCAAAGACTTCATTAGAAATTCTGTTTTGACTAAACTTTAATAAAAACCTGGTGGTATTTCAGAAGCATTCTTTTTTACATTTGATTAGCTACTGGAATTTTAAGGTAGAGAATCTCTGGTTCAGTATCTCTCTTTGTTCTGGTTCTCTTGGATGATTCTGGGAAACTAGATGGCCCAGAGAGTGGTGGTGAATGTAGCTAAATTGAGCTGGTGACTGATCACAAGCAGTGACCAGTGCAGGACCAGTCCTCTTTAATATCTTTATCGATGATATGGATGAGGGGATTGAGTGCACCCTCAGCAGATTCACAGATGTCACCAACCTGGGAGGAAGAGCATATCTTCTTGAGGGTAGGAAGGCTCTTCAGAGAGATCTAGACAGGCTGGATCGATGGGCGGAGATCAACTGCATGAGGTTCAACCAGGCCAAGCGCCAGCTCCTGCACTTGGTCACAACAGCCCCATRCAGCACTACAGGCCTGGGCAGAGCGGCTGGAGAGCTGCACGGCAGACAGGGACCTGGGGGTGCTGCTCGACAGCCAGTRCACGTGAGGCAGCAGGGCGCCCAGGGGGCCCAGGAGGCCAAGGGCTCCTGGCCGGGATCAGGAACAGTGCGGCCAGCAGGACCAGGGAAGGGATCATCCCCCTGTGCTTGGCGCTGCTGAGGCCATCCCTCGAACACTGTGTCCAGTTTGGGGCCCTCCCTACAGGAAGGACATGGAGGAGTTGGAGCGAGTCCAGAGAAGGGCAGCGAAGCTGGGGAAGGGGCTGGAGCTCAGACCTCACGAGGAGCGTCTGAGAGCGCTGGGGCTGTTCAGTCTGGAGAAGAGGAGGCCCAGGGGACACCTCATGGCTCTCTATAGTTACCTTAAAGGAAGTTGTAGTGGGAGTGGCAGGGGATGTCTGTTCTCCTCCAGAATAACGACAGATAGAAAAAGAAGAAATGTCTTCAAGTTGTGCCAAGGGAGGTTCAGGTTAGACATTAGGAAGAATTTCTACATGGAAAGAGTGATGAACCCTTGGAAGAGGCTACCCAGGGCAGTTGTGGAGTCACCATCCCTGGCAGTGTTCAAGAAACATGCGGATGAGGCAGGGATGTAATTTAGCAGTCAGGGTGGTGAGGAGCTTGCGATTGGACTTGATGATCTTGAAGATATTTTCTAACCATAACAATTCTATGATTCTATGATCATGTGGGGTCTAGACTTGCCAGTGACATGGGTGCCACTGAGTGTGGGATGATAAGACAACACCTCTGTCTGCTATTTAAAAAGTTAATGGAAGCCATGTTAGATTATGTCATCACAGATCTAAGTTTAATACTTAATTTTAATGTAAATGCATATGGGAATAATATCTTATGGTTCCATAATATCTGAAAAGTTACAACTTTTCAGACTGGTCATATTTTATCTATCAGTTTCTACTTTTTAGATCAATTTGGAAACAAAATGAAACAAGTCATGGATATTCTTCATCTTGATATTTAACCAAATTCCTATGCTACAGATTTAATCTTACCTCTGTCAGGCAATTTTTGGTTGAAGAGAATTTGACTACAACCAACTAACAATCTTCATTTAAAAGTGTAACATTAATCATAATATTTGCATTTCTGTCTGTGTTGGAGACCTAATAGGCTTTGTCTATTAGACGGTTTGTGAATCCCTGTTAGAGCAGAATGCAAGGAGTTCTAGTGCATTTTACATGTGAAGAAGTTAGGGGAAGTGCAAAGGACGCATACTGGAGTGAAAATCAGTCTGGTTTAATGCACACTTTATTACATTCTTCTCTTCTTCTTTGTGATATTCCTCTGTCTTTCAGATCCTTAGCATATGTTTTATTCTAAAGTCTTCTACTTTAGCCCAGTAAAATTTTGGCACTGAAAGAGTAGATTTCACTGTTGCCAACAGGGCTGGAAGATGGGAGCAGAACAGATGGAAAAGGAAGCAGCGGAGGATTTAAATGTAATAGTGCCTATTCAGTCATTATACATAAAAAGGGATATAAAACTTATACCTTAGTTTGCAGTTAATCTGTGATGGTAGAAATGCACTGTGGAAAGAACATGAAGGCTAGTCCAATTAGTAATTTTCCTGATTTCTTCAAAATCATCTTTAAAAGAAAATCTCAAATCACAAATAACTTTCCATTGCTTTATAAACAGAAATATGGAGAAAGGAATAAGACTGCTACATAAAAGATTTCAGTTGTTCTATCTATCTTCTTTAAAAGCACTGATGATCTTGTAGGACAGAAGGGGCATTGAGGTAAGGCTGATAAGCTGATTGTGTAGCTTTTAACAATTTCTTTCAGAATATCTATTTGATGAGTAAATCAAAAAAAGAGAGAAACTCGAGCAGTTGACAGCAGCCTAGATTATTTTCAGGGATCATACCTGAATAATGTTTCTTTTTCTTCTCTTGTATGACAACTGGTACTTCAAACACTGAAGAACTTCATATAGACGCTAATTTTCTAAAAATATGCCTTTTTTCTTTTAATGAAAAACACAAGAGTGACTTTACAGATTACAATTTTTACAAGTCCATTTCAAATGTGTTAAAATACTAAGAAAATTAATAGTGAAATGTGGAATAAAGTTGCTTTGTCTGCATTTTGCCTGCTGCATGCAAGTGAATACTTTTTGCATACCTATTATACTGAGCAGGAATGGGATATTTACTTCTCTGGCATGACCTTCCTTGCAATATTAGGCACATCAGTCACAAGTGCCAGAATGAAACCAAACCATGACTAGGTAAAAGACTTTGCTCTGAACAGCATAAATAAATCTGTGACTTCAAGGAAGGTCATGTCATGCTTGATTTATATGTTACACTATGAGATAACACTGGTCAAATCCATGATGGTGGAGGTGAGGGAAGAGTTATTTGCTACTGGTCCCTGTTTTATCTTGTAATCCTACAAAGCTACTAAATTTTCTTGTGCTTAATATTCTATATTGACAATGCTTATAATCTCAGAGACCAGAAGAAAATTCGATAGTTGAATTAATAAAATGAAAGTCAGTAAGAAGATATCTGTGAGAATACAGTGCGCAGCATTTGATTTTGAATTGATTACCCTACTATGATTATTACACACTCCTACAAGGAAGAAATTGTACAACTCCTACAGGGTTGCAAAGTTAACATCACTAAACCATTCTGTGTTTCTCTTGAGCTCTCAATACATGCTTTTTGTTTTTGTTTTTTTTTTTGTTTTACAAATGCTTTTTGTTGAAGGCAATAATTTAACATAATTCAAGATTGGAGTTATCTAGTTCTCCGTGAATCAGTAATAGCAGTATTTTCTACAGATCATGTCAAGCTTGGAACAACCATCCCTGAAACTGAAAAAACAGAATGCAGATCTGCTGAGTCTGCCCTCTCAGAGTGTTTTTTGCAAATGCCTGCAAATGGATGTAAAGGGCAGCATATTTTCCTATCAAGGCAAATTTGTAATTGCAGCCATCATGAGGCTTTAAGATTCTCATTACATTTCAAAATAAATGTAAGGCATTTTATTATTTCAACAACCTCACTTTTAATAGTACTCTCTGGTTTTTCTGGACACTTTTGATAAGTCAATACACAAACAAGAATAAGTTGCTGTACTTGGAACATTTAGCTTTATTGCCCCTATCCCTGCTTTCCCCCTTCTTGTCTTCAGTGTCAATAGCATGGTAATCCTGTTAAGTCCTGTGATGGTCTGGAAGAAGAACTGTATTTTTCAGTTCTAGCAGAAATACTAAGTTTTAATATGCAACTAAGAAATACTAAGTAAGAAAAGTACTATTTCTGTACTGTGCTAGTACTGTTTCTGTACAGGTATAACATTTCAATTGTTCCTCTACGTCACTTGAATCACTCTACAATATTTTTTTCTCTGAACAAGTTTGAAAAAGAGCACTGAAGAATGTTTTTAAGTTCATGTGCCTAAAGGTGACTGGTACTTAATTATGATTCTGTTGATATCATTAACACAAAGTATAGTATGTCAGAAAAAATCTTATGTGTCCTTATGCCTAGTACAGAGGTGTATCAGTTAATAGAATCATAGAATGCTTAAGGTTGGAACAGGGTGTTGGAACATGTGGCACAGGGTGGTGTCCAGGCAGGTATTGAAGATCTCCAGAGAAGGAGACTCCACCACCTCTCTGGTCAGCCTGTTCCAGGGCTCTGTCACCCTCACTTTTAAGAAATTCTTTCTCAAGTTCCTGTGGAACTTTTGGTGCCTCAATTTGTGGCCGTTTCCTCTAGTTCTATCACTGGCCACCASTGAGARGASGCCAGYCYCMTCMTCCTCRYTCCCTGTCTTGAGATATTTATATACATTAATCAGGTCCCCTCTCAGTCTTCTCTTCTCCAGGCTGAAGAGGCCCAGCTCGCTCAGCCTTTGCTCATAGGGCAGATGTTTCAAGCCCATAATCATCTTCGTGGCCCTGCACTGGACTCTCTCTAGCAGCTCCACATCCCTCCTGCACTGAGGAGCGCAGAACTACACGCAGTACTCGAGGTGCGGCCTCACCAGGGCTGAGGGGCAGAATCACCTCCCTCGACCTGCTGGAGACGCTCTGCTTAATGCACCCCAGGATCCCATTGGCCTTCTTGGCCACAAGGGCACACTGCTGCCTCATGGTCATCCACCATGACGCCCAGGTCCCTCTCTGCGGGGCTGCTCTCCAGGAGGTTGGTCCCCAGCCTGTAGGCATGTCTGGGGTTATTCCTGCCCAGGTGCAGGACCCTACACTTGCCCTTGTTGAACTTCATGAGGTTACTCGCCGCCCAGTTGTCCAGTCTGTCCACGTCCCTCTGGATGGCAGCGCAGCCCTCAGGGCTGTCAGCTGCTCCTCCCAGTTTGGTATCATCAGCAAACTTGCTGAGGGAGCACTCCATCCCTTCATCTAGGTCGTTAATGAATAAATTGAACAGGACTGGACAAAGGACAGAGCCCTGGGGGACACCACTAACCACAGGCCTCCAGCTGGATTCGGCACCACTGATTACCACTCTCTGGGCCCTCTGGTCATTCAGCCAGTTCCTAATCCACCTCACTGTCCACTCATCTAACCCACTCTTCTGGAGCTTACCCAGGAGGATGCTGTGAGGACCGGTGTCATAAGCCTTACTGAAGTCCAGATAGATGACATCCACCGCTCTGCCCTCATCTATCCATCTAGTCACCCCATYRTAGAAGGCTATCAGGTTAGTCAAGCATGATCTCCCCTTGGTGAACCCATGCTGGCTATTCCTGAACACCGTCTTCTCCTCCATGTGCCTGGAGACAGCAGTCAGGATGACCTGCTCCATCACCTTTCCAGGGACAGAGGTCAGGCTCACCGGCCTGTAGTTGCCCGAGTCCTCCTTCTTGCCTTCTTTGAAGATCGGGGTGACATCATTGGCTTTCCTCCAGTCCTCCGGCACCTCCCCCGTTCTCCAGGACCTTTCAAAGATGATGGAGAGCAGCTTGGCTAGGACATCTGCCAGCTCACGCAACGCTCTGGGGTGCATCCCATCGGGGCCCATGGATTTGTGGGTGTTGAGTTTCCTCAGGTGCTCTCTAACCAAGTCTTCCTCTACTCGGGGCAAGTCTTCCTCTCTCCAGTCCCTTCTCATTTCCCTAGTGTCTGGGACACTAAGGGGCTGCCCTTGAGAGTTGTCAGCCCTATCTGGGCTCTTTAGTTCCTGGGGACCAGCCCTAGCAGAGAAGACTGAGGCAAAGGAATGTATCTAAGGACAGATGTAGCAGATATTTAGAGAAAGAAGATATTCTTAGGAATTTCCAAATTTTTGTGCATATTGAAAGAATAATGCTTTCAATTATAATTCCTTGAAAGTTTAACTGGAAAAAAAAATATTTGAAATGGTTGACAATTATTAAGTGTGCTAAAGTATTTACCTTCTTCATTGTGGAGATCACATGTTGGGGAACATGCTGGCATGCGCCCCAATATAAGGTGCGCAGGGCAAGAACCTAAAAGAACAGTCCCCTTATGGCACTGTATATAGTTCAAGTTACTGTTAAGTTAAAGGTGTTGAATGGGTGTGGTGGAGCTGCTAAGATCTAGAGAGTTCTGGAAGATTCCTACTCGTATAGTCTTATACAAAGACCTGCGTGGAGGCATCTTCCTCCGCTGGCCTTCCAGCTATACGGGAGCTGGCCCCTCGTGGCAGTCTTCATCAAAGACCGGGTGAGAAATTAATTGGGGCATTCACGAGGGGCACCACCTACAATCACACTTAAAGGATAATGAAGCTCAGGAGCTGAGACAACCAGAGAGCAGGATGGAGAAGAAGGAAAGTGCTAGTGAAAAGGCATTTTATCTCCCTCATGATATAATTTTTTACATATATACATTTACAGTGGTGTGTGTATATATCTATATCATGACATAGATATAATGATATAGAAGGAGTGATAAATTGTAGTTGGTTGAATAAAACATTAGACTGCTGCTATAGGCGAGAGTGAAAACCTTCAGATGTGAGTTAAAGATGAATACTACACATTTGCATCTCACAGAAGATTACAATAAAGTAGCACATGATCTGCCTTCATATGAAGGGAGATTCCCTTGAGAGGCAATTGAAAATGGAGTTCTTTGTTTCAGTTAAAAGGTATCAAGATTTATGGCATCATATATAGCTACTAGCATTTTGCAAATGTGTTCCCCACAGCAAACTTACAGACAAATACTAAATTACAGCTTGCATTTGACCTGCTGGATAGTAGAGTCTCAGTCTAGAGGGACTTTGCAACAACATGCTGAACTGAAATCTTATTAAGTTTGAAAATTGTTACTTTGAAGTGTAGTAACACCGTGTATCAGTTCAGCCTTGGTGCTGGCTGGCTGAAGCTAAAACCTGCTGAACTGGATCTGGGTGCTATAGAGAATATGTGATGCTATAGAGAATATTGTGCCAGCAAATGAACAAAGCCAAATAGCAGACAAGAGTAGAAGAAGCACGGCCAGAAGTCTGAGAAAATTTGGTGTCCTTCTCTTCTCAGTGCTTGCATTGCTGCAGCTGAAAAGACAAGTCCATTTTAGGACTGTACATTTTAAGAGAGGTGTTGATGGCTATAGAGTCACTGGCACAGCTTGGCACTTACAGTGCCAAAGGAGAGGAGGAGGGAGCTTGATTTGGCATTTGCAAGGCTTTGTAATCCTTCGTTATGAAAAAAATTCTTTATATATTTTTTTTTCTAGACAAAGAACTGTTAGTTACTAAGTTTTTTTCCCCCCTTCATTTTAGTTTAGCAGAATTGGAATCAGAATTGCATTAAAAAAAAAAAAATGTTTTCTGAGTACTGACACACTTCTATAAAGATAGAAGAGTAACTAAAACTGTCTGTAAATTTTTACAAAAAGCTCCAGAAGAATACCAGGTGCCAAGCACAAAAAGTGTTTTCTTGGTCACAGTCAACTAAGTATGGTTGTGTGAACATTTTCAGCAAAGAGAAACGGAGTACATTCTTGCTAACAGTATATGGGAAAGTTTTTTAAAGTCAACTGACCATCAAAACAACAAATATTTTTTCTGTATTCTGTGATTGTTGTGCTTAAAGAAAGAATGAATTTTTTAAAAAATCATTTAAGATTGGATATGTTTTCTAAACAGGCTAAACATTAAATAAATGGATATACAGTTAGGATATACAAACAGAATAAAAGGAAAACTTTTTTTTAAAAAAAAAGCTTTCCATGTTGTAAAATTACTCCTACTTCCTACTTGATGCTATAAGTCATTTGAGCTATTCCAAAAGCAGACACACTTTCTACTAACAAAATGCTAACCTTAAAACAAGGCTTAAGGAGTGACCCACAGTATGACAGAAACCTGGAGAGAAAGATATAAATTGCTATAGACATATGTGGAACAGATAATCACCAATTACGTGACCATAATTTCTCCCTTGATTTAAATTAGATTTTCTGCATTCCCTCTATAAGATCATGGTTCAGTGCTTTTGCCTTTTGCATAGGCAGATTCCACCTGCATTGCAGTTCTTCAAAAAAATACCCATCAGCTAAGATTTTAGCAATTCTAAACATATGTTTACTATATGATTTCTCCTTTTGCAGCAGCGATAGCTTTTGTCAGTTATGTTAGTGTGATATAGGCATTTTATGATGAATGGATCAGATGCTCTTTCATCTGCTTATAGATGGTAATGTATGTAATGTAAGTGCAATTCTGTGGGCCCTTTAGCTTCCAACAGGTTGTTCTGTTATCTTTCAGGAGAGAAAAAAAATGAGTCAGAAGGTACTTGCCAATGCACTAGTTAAAGCAAGTGTGCACTCTTCTGTGTGTCATTACAGTCCTTCAGACAGGCAACACAAAATACGGCATCACCGCAAAGCAAGCCGTCTTTGGAGAATGGATCTATAGGAGTTAAGCGCTTCCCCTCTCAACTTCTTCAGAAAGGCCCCAGGACACCTGGAGATAGTTTTATCACTCCTGGCAAAACAAAACAAACAAACAGAAAAGATAAAATCTTTGTAAATTATTTCCAAAAATTCTGTATTGTATTCTGTAATACAAAAGTATGGTTAAACTCAGATTGTTAAAAGAAACTTTACATGCGCAAACCAGGCTGAGGAAATATTAAGTGCTGCTGTTTACAGTATGTATCACATTTCTCATCAGTCAGCTTACCCTGAAGACTAAAATTTGGCTATATAAAGAAAACGGGAAAATATTGATTTAAGAAAAAGAAGAAGGTAAGAGCATCTGGTTGCCAAAACTGTTTTCTTCAATACAGAGATTACTGTTACTTTTTTCCTGGAATGCTTTTATAAAGTTTAAACAATGAACCAATATTAATAGGTTATAACAGATATTTGGAGTTACCAGAAGGAGAAATGAGAAGAATTCTTCCTTCTCCTATGGTTTGTGCTGTTTTTCTCTCTATGAATAAGACCTCTTCAAAATCCAACTTTCTTAGCCTAGGATCTAGCAGTAGGCTTTCAGAATGATAAATTTCTGAATATTATTTGTCATGAGATATTTATATACAGATATATATAGATTTTTTTCTTGAGATATTTATATACATTAATCAGGTACCCTCTCAGCCTTCTCTTCTCCAGGCTGAAGAGACCCAGCTCTCTCAGCCTTTGCTCATAGGGCACCAAAAGTTCCACAGGAACTTGAGAAAGAATTTCTTAACAGTGAGGGTGACAGAGCCCTGGAACAAGCTGCCCAGAGAGGTGGTGGAGTCTCCTTCTCTGGAGATCTTCAAAACCTGCCTGGACACCACCCTGTGCCACATGCTCTAGGAGACCCTGCGTGTGCAGGGGGGTTGGACTAGATGACCTCTACAGGTCCCTTCCAACCCTAGGCATTCTGATTCTATGATTCTATGACTAATACATAGTGTATACATCTCTTGATGTGTATGAATACAGAGAAATGCAAAGATTGTTGATTTTATTATAAGAAAAATTCAGACCAGATACATTCTTACATCAATAAAAGTATTAAATGTTGTACTGCCACATGGATTTGTCTTTATTTATTTATATATAGTGTGTAGTCCAGTTAAAATTGCTCTTGAACCTGATTTTTCACAGTACATGTGTAATTGCTGTTAAAGATACAACGGGAATCATTCACTGTGAAGAATCTAGTGACCAAGAAATATGCTATGTGATTTTAAAGCATTGCAGTAATTGTTTTTATGAAGTTGCTGTTTTTCTCCAATTTTTGTCTTTATGTTTTACAAGCAGCTCTTACAGCATGAGGCTAGTATTAATTAAACCTCCAGCCATTAGTCGAACTGCACACTATACTGCTGGTCATTATTACTGCATCTATAGATTGCCATTACGAGAGAAATCTTGCCATATGATGAGGAAGAATGGTCTGGTCTTTTACACTAGAAAAGCCAACATAAACATATCGATTATGCCTGTAAACTAAATGACCTGTGACTGTCCTCTGGCCTTGATGTCAAGTGGTATGCTTACTATGGTGGATCCAAAATAGCACAACAGGCATATGTGTCCATGCATCCCCCACACTTCCATGCCTACACCTTAGTACACTAGAAAGGTTGGACTTGCTGACTGTGGCCTCCACAGAAGGACACATCACTCACTTTTAAGAGGCTGCAAAAGGGGCTTTGCATTACTAGCTTCTGATTGGCATTTTCTGACGTCTCTCTGCCTCAATTTACTTCCTGCAGCATCTGCAGGAAGCGAGTCTACTGCTAGCTTTTTGTACTGTTCTGCTGCTGCTTTTTCTGGTCATACTTACTCTGTCATGCTTTTTATACATTCTCTGGCCCATCTGGAGCTGCAGATCTACTACTTCCCAGAAGCTCTGGACTAGAGAAATGAAAGAAACTTTGGAAAACCAGCAACAAGGGATAGACAAATAAAACAGGACTTTTTTTGGCTCAGAACATTGTGTGTGAGACATCTCTGGAGGTCTCTGAGGCCATCTACTGTTTAGGTGTGGTGTTTCACAATAGCAACTTCAAGCAACTCTTTAGGCCCATGCCCAGAGTGGTTATTGCAACTTCATAGGGGCATGGAATCAAAATACTTTTCTAGTACCCGCTGTGGAGCTCTCATTGGCCTTCCAAGACCAAAAACTACCATCCCGCCATCCTTTGCAGAGCCTTGGGAATTATTCATGGAGATCACAGTCTGCTTAACCAGTTGCAATAGGTTTATGAACTCCACTTAGCATGAATTAAGCTGGAGAGGTATCATTTTCTGAGTGTAGGGTGTCAGATTGTGTTGGGTGTCTATGTTCCTATGTTTCTGAAGCAAGGCAAATGATGTTCCATTAGCCTAGGTAAGGATTGTATAGTCTTTTTTTTTTTTTTTTTTTTTTTTTCCTCTCTCTTGTGTCTTGATTACTGATTACTTGTGTCCCCTCTTGTGTCCTGATTTTCACTTCCCTTGAACCTCCACTTCCCTGCTTCTTCCTCTGGAGCTGTGCTACCTTATAACCTGAGCAGTAACCATATTGCCAAGTCTGCCAAGCTCAGGTGTCTCCACCACATCAGCATATAGCTGGGCTCCACCATAGCAGCACATGTGTGTAGGGCTTAAGTCTCCCAGACACTTGTGTGGGTTGTATGTCTTTTGTGTAGCCAAGCTACATAACACTACGGCAGAGTCCCCGCTCTAGGCTTTTTTTTTCTACCCCTTACTGTGTCGGAGACCTGGCGTATGCTAAACTTCCTTAACTATTGCCAGACTCTACACAAGAATTCACACGGACTCAATCTTTTTGTTTCCTCTCTTTGTCTATTAGACATTTTTACTGGAATCTCTCCAAGTATGACATTTTGTAGTAAGTTGCTGAGGATCCGTATGTATCTCAGCCAGCCTGGAGAACTGAACCTTATGGAGAAATGCTTGGTAGGTATAGCATTATTTGCACAGCCTATGTGCAAATGTGATTTGGCTATTTGCAAAAGTACATTATTATTCCCAGTTTTTCGTTAATCCCCAGACCTTTGCTGGCCTTATATAGCAGAATGCTGTTTGCAGGCAAAAAGCTAACACTGGGCTATGAGCCATGCTGATAGTTAATGCAGATAGTGGTTGAGTATCAGTGCGTAGACCTGCACTATGACATTGTTTAATTTATTAATGGAGATGTAGTTACTGAGGCCAAAGTCCCCAGTAAGAACATTCGGACAGCTTCTATTTAAAACTCATCAATTTGGAACTTTGCTGCATTACAGGTTAGTTTTTATAAGGGTTCTGAATAAAGAATGAAAAATATATTGGTTGTAGAGCTTGAAATACTATTAGTGATGGATAAGGTATAATAAAACAGTTCTATCAATTGCCTTTATTAAAACTGATCCCCCAAACAACACTGGAATACCTTTAGGCTGTATAAGGCATAAACACAGCCTTTGTGTTCTTTTACTTTGAAAGCTTCTAGAAGTTGGAAAATTGCTGTCTTGTCTAACTGTTCATCTAACAAAATGTTCATCTTCTATCTTTTATTCATTTGCTGAAATAGTCGCAGAGAGGAGAACTGCAGAGCCATTTGCGTGTAACTGCTACCCATTTCAATTATAAAGATGTCTCCTCAAGCAAACACAAGAAAGTGTCCACTGGGTGACATGTGAGATAGTGATTGCTGTGGGAGTCCTTTTTCTTTATAAAATTTAAAAGATAGAGCTGCTCTTTGCCTGACATGAATTAAATGATATAGATTTAATGAAAAGGCAAACTCTAATATGTGGACTGAATTGAAGCGGTTCATACTGCTTATTAGTAGGTTGTACAACCCCATTTTCAAGCAGGAGAAAGAAAAGACCTGCTAGATTGAATTCCTCTTTCTAATCTCCTACACAATCTAAGGCAACTGTTGGCTGCAGATTTCAGCAGCATGATGTAAGTGAAGCTCTTCTGTGTCAATACAACAGAAGCATGTAGAAAAAATGGCAATAAGGTGGCTTGTATATAAATGACAATTAAAAAAAACTAAAAAACCTATCTGCTTTAAATAAGTGAGAGGCTGTTAAAATGGGATTTGAACTATGTAGTATAAACATTTGAGGCATATTACAACATAGCAATTTTTTTTTACAAGTGTAGTTTTTTTACTTAAATCTTGCTATGAAGTAAACTGTGTTTTGACATTAACATTCTCTGATCCCTTTTCCTAGGGACTTTAATTATAATCCGTTACTAGAATTTGTCACAGCTGTCTAGTTTCCTCATCCACAAATCATCATGGCTCTATGTTTTAAAGTTATAAAGAACATGTTGGTTCTGTGTGACCTCTTCTTGAGTTTTATTCTCTTTATGATCTTTAAAAAAAAGAACAATAAACAGAAATGTGTGACATAAGGAATAATAAACACTTATAATAAGTCTGTCACTCAAAGTATTTTGCTGTGAGCCAAGGGAATGAAATGGAAAACCTTCAGAATGATAGTTTTTATTTACTCATGAATTATTTCTCTTTGCTTTTTCTTGATTAGGAGTGAAAGAAAGGAGTTTTTCTGAAGCGACTGAAGCAACATCTGTTTTATTTTTTCATGGTTTTCTATGTTAATCAGACAGTAACAAGCTGTATTAATTTTGCCAGTTTATAATGCATTGTTTTAATATGTAGATTGATATTGAATATAAGATCCTGTGAAAGATAAACTGTGTTTAGGAATGTTAAGCATTCATGACAGAAGAAAGAGTTTTACACTTCCCTGAAATATATGTTTAAGATTTTTGTGAAATGGAGAGGAAGTTTCTAGTGTGTGTATATATATATATACACACACATATATAAATACATGTAAAATATATATATAAATTTACCTATGGCAGGTAAATAATTACATTAAAAAGAGGGCATTTGTGATGCAAGGACTTGATGACCTTGAGCAGCAGAGTCCATCTCCATTTGAAATACAAAACAAAAGAGATGTATCGTCATAACAGTCTGAAAGGTTAAGCATCTTCTAATCACTGCTGGTGACTTGAAAGCTTCTAGCGTACAAGAAAAATACAGAGCAGATTTGAACTGCAAGCTCACAAAAACAGTTCCAGATGTGTATTCCAAAGTATATTGTTTTACAGAATTCTAACATTTTTGGATAAATAGATTGGTATAAAGACTTCATAGTTCTTCAACTATGTTCTTCAACAGTTCTTCAACTATGAAGTTCTTGTAAATTCAGAGTTATAAATTTTAAAAGGTTCAGAAGACCCACTCTCTTTACAGACCAGGCATTAGCATTTATGTTTCGATGGTGAGTAATGGCATCCTTTGAGAAAAAGACAGTTTGCAAAGATACATGCAGAATATATTGCTGAAGCAGCATATGAATGTTTAAAGGAAATCCATAGGATGTTTCTAACTTCTCCTCCCTAGCATGTGTTTTGGCAAGGCAGAAGCATAATGCTGAAGGTAAAAATAGTGTGTGCTGCTAGAGTCCTTTAATATTATCAAGAATGCCAGATAACTGGGGAGACATGTCTGCAGTTCTTGGTGGGGTCACAGGCTGATGATGAATCACAGCACTTTAAAGCTGAAATATGACAGCACAGAAGAGAGAACAGTAAGAAAAACTTCCAGCAAAAATGAAAAAGGCTCCAGATCCACTGCTAACTCTCTTTTGCATGTGACTCTGTGTCCTTCCCCTTTATAATTGCAGTGATAGCCTCTGAGGTCCAGTTCTCAAAGGAAAATTTTGATGCAAAGCCTAAAAAGCAAGAACAAAAAATAATAATAAAAAAGACTGACAAAACAAACCTATGAAGATACAGTGATTGTAGAAGACATCAAACTTTTATAAATTAATCAGTTAGAGCATTTATAGCTCAGTTTGAGTGGCATGAAGCAGGTTATCCCTTCTTTATAGTGTTAAGTTCTGCTCTTCTGTTTAAATGTTTTTGTAAGCAGCTATCTGAAAAGAGCAATTTGGAGATGAAACCTTCAAGTATGGAAGAAGGCTGAACTGGGTAGCTGTGATTCAGTCGCAGTACTGCTGCTAAATTCCAGAATACTTTGGTTAGAGTAAAACATAAATAAGCTACCACAGAATAGCGTTGAAGTAAATGTTTGTTTTCGATACACGGAAAAACATTTTTCTCACCTACATTCTTTAGGTGACATCTGTTTGTACTGCTAAAGCTTGTAGTTATCTTAAGTTTGTTTTTTGAAATACTAATTTTATACTCAAATGACTCAGCTTTCTTTTGACATACACTTTTTCTCATTCCTAGTTTTGACCTTGGACTGCATTTGATTACTGGATGACAAGGTCACAGTGGTAATAAACTTACTAAGAAAGGAGAAAAGTTGCACTTGTCTGCAATAATTCTGAATTTTTAGTTTGATTGAATACTGGTATGCAAAGTCAAAAGGAAACTAGCAGTTTATAAAATTTGCTGTTGTTATTTTCTACTTCCTGAATTCATGAAGTCTTGTAGGATCTGAGGGTTGTATATTATAAATCAAGAATCTTACTTTGCTTTTATTTCTTATGTATCTTGATTTTTAGCAGAGCACAGGAAACAATGTAAGACTTTAATGACAGGAAATTTCAAACTTCCTTCAATTTCACACTCAAATTTTGGTCTAAATCATAGTTTCAGATTACCAAAATCCTTTTAACAAGTGCAGGACTTAAAAATAAATGTAACACACTCTCTCATGAGAAAAATAAAATATAAAATAAAATAAAATAAAATAAAATAAAATAAAATAAAATAAAATAAAATAAAATAAAATAAAATAAAATAAAATAAAATAAAATAAAATAAANAAATAAAATAAAATAAAATAAAATAAAATAAAATAAAATAAAATAAAATAAAATAAAATAAAATAAAATAAAATAAAATAAAATAAAATAAAATAGCAGTCCAAACTACCATGCTAAGTTAGTTAGTTAGATGTTTGTTTTTTATGTAATAGGAATGACTGCTGTAAAGGTTTGGGACATTCTGTAATGTAGTGATATGCATTTGGGAGGCATGGTGAGGATGTTTAAACTGGATAGTTTTCAGGAATCACAAGTGTATTTTTAACAAGCTCTGTATGTATGCATGCTTGAGAGCAAAGTCTACTGAGTGCTTTATGCACTCTTATTGTTTATTTAGCCAAATGTGAATATTATCCAAGTTTATTTATTTGATAATTATTAGAATCTTTAAAAAAGGTCTAAAAAAGAAAACAATTGGTTTGCAGCAGATTAGTATTAATTCCTTCGTTAATAACATCTATTAATAAAAACTCTTGCAAGATTTTAATACTAATTACTTCTGAGATTCTCTGGTCCCTTTCTATTCCTAACAAGTCAATCAATTAAGTACTTTCTGGAGTATAATTTAATACTTCAGATATTGTGTTGTTTTTTAATACTTTAACACAAATACTTTAACACCAAGAGTTTGCTCTTTTCCTTGCCTTACTTCTTCTCCAGCTTAGTTCTGTTCTGGAGTAAAGCCGTCTAGCTTGCTGTTTTTCATAATCAACAATGAATACAATGAATAAATCATGGGATTTTTTTTTTTTTTGTGTGTGTGTGATTATAAACCTTGTTCATTTATAGTGGATTCTGTTGAGATTTATGGCTTAGCACGCTGGTTGATGATAGCTGTTCTCACCTATTTAATCATCTCTGTGGCCACTGTATGGTGTCTGTGAGGGTGTCAGCACGTCACAGACTTTGAGGTGCCTGTCACGCTAGCGAAGAGCACTCATACTGACTGACTAGAACATCTGGCCTGCTTTCCAGGGTTTCTGCAGGGTCGTTCACAGGGGAGAAACCCTACCTGTTTCTATACAGTCGATCTTGCGGGCAGAATAGAGAATTTGACCATTTAAGAACAATGAGGTTGTTCTTTCATCTCGGAAGGTGCTTCTAGTGATAACTGGAGAGAAAGCATGGAAAGTTCATGGTGTTTCACACCTACTGTCAACTAAAGTCATTCTTACTGCTGGGAGAAATATGCAGAGAGCACGGTCCTGTCCTTAGTGGACAGGGGACACCGGCAAAAAACAAAAGAAACGTTTGTCACATGACGTCCAAGACAAGCTGCAAGAAGTTAGTTTGCACTCAGTGAGAGAGCGGAAGCTTGTTAGATCATCTATTACAATGAAAATTCTCATTAGGGATTTTAGTAGGCATTTAAAGCATTTTAATTAGAGCTGTTAAAAATGCCCTTCTGAATACTCAGCAGTTAATAGGAAGTTGCTGCTGACCCAGAGTGTAATAGCAGGTAATATGAGGATGCTGGGGACATAAGTTAATTGAATGATCACCATGATATAATATGCATCAATGACAACACAGTATCTCCATTAGAAACCATTATAATTATTTAACAACATATGTTAATGCAGCTGTGTTATCTTTTGATTGTTACGCACTGAATCAGTGAATTTGCATCATTCTAGAATATTAGTCAGTAGGTATTTTCTACTACTTTCTATTTGTTTTTTGTCTATTTGTAGTTCTAGGAATGAGTGTCCTGACTACCTGATGGTTAGATTTTTTTGAGGGAATGTGGGGAGGAGGATTTCTCTGGTTATTTCTTTTAAAATTTATTTACAAACTTCAGTTACAAAACGTCAGGATCTAACTGGTATGGGGTTTATGTGCCTTTTTTTTAAAATGATGCCAGTGTTCTATTGTGAAAAAAATTGCCATGAGTCATGAAAATATCAGCTTCTGTTTTATTTAGATATTTTAATTCCATTTAACACCTTTGAAACCACATGCTTGATATTTTTACTCACCATTTCCTAGAATGTGGAACCACTGTAATGTATCTTCATTGGTGAGGGAAAAAAGATATAAAATCACTAAAGTAGGAGTAAGAACTTTAGAAAAGCACATTTTCTGATGACATGGAAAAATTGCTTTCCATATTAATTACTTGTTTATTAAAGCAAAAAGGCCTGCAGTATTCAGTTAAATTTATTAGATATGCTTTAAAGCACAGGCTTTTTGACATTTTAGCCCTGTTGTGGCATCTCTGAGAATAAACCATTTAATGTCCACCCAGCAAGCCTTGGATGAGATCACCATTCTATTGAGACTGTTCTGTGGAGATGAACTTCTATAAGTAAGTGAACACTAGTATATGAAGGACCTAAAAGTAATTGAGATATGAATTCTGAGTCAAAGTAGCTAAGAAGCTTCACTGTCTCTTAACTGTTGAAAGCCATTTCAAATAATATTGTAAAGTGTGGGAGTGTGCAGTCAGGAGGCCTGACTGGCAGTGGATACGCCTCCCACTGGGATGATCCCCTGGCTCTCCGTCCAACCTCTGGGCTATGTAACAAATTGTACCTGCGTAATAAAGTTGGACCTGCGCCCTCAGGCTTGTCCTCAGAGTTTCTCTCCGTCGTCACCCTAAACAGAGCGCAGGCCACCCCACATAATGGCACCGGAACAGGGACACCCCACAGTAAAGTCTTGCAAGGTTATATTTTTATGTTTTATTACTATATATTTGTTTTTAATTAATAATTTGATAATAACAATAATTTTTTCTGCTGATTTTATAAGTGTTGTGAGTCTCTATCAGTTTCTCTTTCTCTCTCCCACTCTGTCCTACAGTATTTATAAATATGTATTTTTATATATATGTATTTATTTATTTGGTTGATTTTATTTCCTAGCTGCTTGAGGTATAAAGAAGTCTTTTCACTAGTAGCAGTATGGCATCTGCTATGCATGCGTTTGAAAGAGTCTCCTTCTCTGGAGATCTTCCAGACTCACCTGATGTGCTCTAGGTGTCCCTGCGGAGCAGGGGGATTGGACTAGATGATCTCTAGAGGTCCCTTCCAACCCTAAAGATTCTGTGATTCTGTGAAAACTGCTTCCTTTATATTCAGTGCTACAGGTTCTATAAATTCTTTTGAAACTATTGGAACGATGAGAACAGTACTGCATTACCTAGAATATTTAATATTGAAAGGTGTACTGAGGTCTGGGCAGATTTGTAAATCAGGTTAAAATTAATCTTGCTTTACCAGGAGTATTTTTATATATGAAATTTTAAAGGGAGAGGGTGCCATTCTACTAATAAAGACATCCTAAAGAGGCAATGCTATTTCTGCTTATGCAGAGTCAGATTCTTTAAAAGGTATTAATTTTTTAATATGTCTATATGACAGTAGAGCACAAGGAAACCATCAGCTCTCATGACATTTCATCTAAGAGTATTATTCCACACCTTTACATTATCTTTCACATTTTTACTATTTCCTGCTGGCACAAATGCTAGAATCTCCATTAAGCTGATACTTCAGGTCCTTTCAATATAAAGCGTATATTTTTTATATGTTACTGTAAGGCATTACATAAATATTTATATATAAATAAACAGATACATATACATTCATATAATATACATGCAATATATAATATATGCAATATATTATCTGCTATAACATACATTATATCATATGTATATTATATTGATAATATAAATTGTGTTTCAATCATTCATCTTTTTTTCTATTATAAAATGTACCATATAGCAATTATGCTACATTGTAGACTGTTCAGCCATATAGCTGATATCATTAGGCATATTACAGTATAATCTACAGAAAAACAACTTCAGCTCTTAACACTAATTTCACTACATAATTACTTCAATAAATTGAGTCTACTTAGAGCACATTTTTTATTAATATAATTAACGCAAGAAAAAAGCATTATGGCCAACAAAATCAGATGATTCTATGTACAAAAGGGCTTTAATTAGCAAAATAAAGGATATCATTGGGTAATTCTGAGGTAAAATTTGTAATTTACTGAATGTTCTTGACAGAGTTAGTCGCAGGACCTTATTCTGCTATTGAGTAAAATGGATAAGTAACACCAATTTTGTAGATCAGCAAATAACAAGATGTAATTACAGAAGAAGTGGCATAATACTAACTAGATAGACTTTTAAAATATTTCTGTGAAAAGCTCTATATAAGTGCTAAACACTAGTAATTTCCAACATGTAGCCTTCCTGCTGTAGATACAGCTGAGCTGAGGAAGTTGTGAGCTTGCTGAAATTGTCAGGCATGGTAGCTCTGGTAATTACATGAACCGAGTGCTGCAGATACTCACTATAGATGTGATTTATATCTTAGAGAAGAAAATGGTTGCATTCTTGGACTGGAATGATTTTGGCCATTTTAAATGCTACTGGTGCCTTATAGCACTGCCAAATAGTTTTGTAATCTTTGCATCTTTTTCATATTTTGACAAAACTTCTGTTCCTAGGACATGCAAAATGTGATGAATGTGTAATTTTAAGAAGCAGAAATCAACACATTCTCATCTTTTTAATTTGGATTAGTAAAAAATAGTACTTATCGCAGATAGGTAGATCTTTTCTGATGGAGGGTAAAAAGTCCCAAGTTCAAAAAATCAGCATAAGTCTAGTTAATATACAATTTGATCTGAGACGAGAAGATGAACACTTTTTGGACCCACTGCCACATGACTATATGATACTGTATGTATTCCCTAGTGCACATAAGGAAGAAAACATTCCTGTGATTACTCTGAAATGCATTGGGAGTTATGTATGTCGGATTTAATGGTTTTAGTTGTGCCTCTTTCATTGAAATGACCACTGTACATTTAACTTTATAATGCAGTACAATTTTCCTGCCAGGTTCTTGAAAATCACCATTGGCTGTTCCCATTGCCTTGCTGATATTTCTTCCATTAATGATAGTTGTGCCTCTCCAGTATGTGTGTTAAAGATTCCAATTAGTTGTTTGTAGAATATGTTTTAAAAGCCAGATGTTATCTGGAATGCTTTGCTACCATATAAGGGCTTCATTAGGAGCTGTGTGGCCTGACAGATGTAAAACAGTCCTATTTAGTCTAGTCCAACAAAATTACTTGCAACTAATGTTTCAGAATGTCATGGACATATGACAGGGTTGCGGGTCTTTATGACAGGCCATCCTTAGTAAGATGAGGAAGCAGTCTATAGACATCTGTAGCTAGCCTCATGATTACAGACTCTGGTTCTAATGGGGAACTTCAAACACCCTGATATCGACTGGAAAGACAACACAGCTAGGCACAAAATGTCCTAGAGGTTCCTGCGGAACATGGGTGATATTTTTGGTGGTGGTGGAGAAACCAGCTAAGAGAGGTGCGCTGCTGGATCTGATCATAAGAAAAAGGGCCTATTGGAATTTTGCTGTTTAGGCATAGCCTTGGCTGCAGTGATCGTAAGTTGGTGAAGTATACAGATTGTGTATGGAGGTGGTTTGAGAACTGTCTGAACAGCAGAGATCAGAGTGTTGGAGGCTTGTAGCTTGTGGTGTTCCTCAGGTATCAGTACTGGGTCCAGTCTTGTTCCACTTACTCATCAGTGACCTGGATGAAGAGACAGAGTGCATGTTTGTTGCTGATTAACAACTGGAAGGAGTGGCTGATACAGTAGAGGGCTGTGTTGCCATTTAGAGGGATTTGGACAGGCTGGAGAATGGGTGGAAAAGAACTTTGTGAAGCTTGGCAAAGGCAAGTGCAAGGTCCCGCTCCTAGGGAGGAATCAACCCATGCATCAATACAATTTAAGGTTTGACTAGAAGGACATGGGTGTCTTGATGAAAAAAAATTGACCCTGATCCATCAATGTGCCTCTGTGGCCAAGAAGGCCAATGGTCTCCTGGGGTAGACTTAGGAAGACCTAGGAAGAGTATTACTAGCAGGTTGGGGGAGGTTATCCTCCTTCACTCAGCCCTGGTGAGACGATGTCCGAAGTGCTGTGTCCTGTTCTAGACCCTCTATATAAGAGGGACATGGAACTACTTGAGCGAGTCCAGTGTGCCATCTGCCTTGAGGGAGACACTGAGAGAGCTGGGCCTAAAGAAGATCCTAAAGAAGAGAAGAGTTTAGCCTAAAGAAGAGAAAGCAGAGAGGTGATCATACCAATGTGTATAAATTCCTTAAAGGAAGATACCAAGAGGATAGGACCAGACACTTTTCAGTGATGGACACTGGCAAGGCAAGAAGCGGTTGGTATAAACTGAAGCACAGGAACTTGTGCTTGAATTTAAGGAAGACTTTCTTGACTGTGAAGCTGGGTGACAGAGCACTGGAACAGGCTGCCAGGAATAGTTGAAGAGTAATTTTCTTTGGAGATATCAAAACCCATCTGGAAATAAACCTGTGCAAAGTGCTGTGAGTGATCCTGATTGTATAGGATGGTTGGACTCGATGACCTGCAAGGTCTCTTCCAACCTGAAACATTCTGTGATTCTGTGGTTATTATTTTCTTAACTGAGTGTTTATTTGAACTGTAATTGTTTGTTTGTTTAGTCTCAGTAATTTAATCCTGAGTCTTAAAATAAATAATTAAACTTGCAGTCCTACATTTTTTTTTCCAAAATTTCAAGAGAAGTTTCAATTACCATCAAGTTATTGTACTTTGCTATACAGGATGCAAAACTAACAGGCAGAGCCTTACAGAAAAGCACTTCAGATCTGTAGATGTCAGTAATTTTCCTCATAAATATTCTCTGGACTTGCTCCTAAAGCTTGCTTGACATAAGATTTGAAACGTGATTTGATGGAGAAAGTATAATTTTTGTATAATTTTTTTTGCATATATTTTTTGGCAATAGATTTCCAGGACATGTCAGAAGTAAACAAATTTTCTCATCAATAAAGATTTGTGTTTACCGAGTAGAGGCTTGTTCATACTCCATTTAGCACTTCTGTGGTAATCAAGTTTACAGCATGCAGACACTTGAAAATTTATAACCAGTGGTTTTGTAAGATTTTCTTAGCATGCAAAAGAAAATATATGCTGTCTCCCAGTGCTAAAAGAATCAGCAGCTATAACCTTTCCTCTCCAACATACCTGCCTGTCATTTCTGAAATGAAAGTAAAAATCTAGTTAAAGGAAAACTCTAATGTCTCTCTGGCAGATGATCTGTGGCTGATCTTAACTTCTGTTGATCTTTCCAGTCACTCCTCCTGAGAAAGCAGTGGTTGGGCGTTTTTTTGTTTCATGAAGGGTTTGTGAGAAAGCTAACAAGCAAGAGAGCAAACTTCACAAATAGTTCAGAGCACAAATCTATGTGTAGAAGACTAGGTAAACAGAAGAATTGCATTAAATCAATTCTAATGTGAGTGGGAATTCAATTCTAATGTGCAGGCGGGAAGAATTGAAGAAGTGGCTTTCGCCTACTTGTCCACATAAAAAAATGCAGAATGGGTGAAAGTGGTGTAATATTTCTTCTAATTTTTGTCTCTAGTCTAGACTTCTCTGGAAAGATAAAAGACGTTTCAACTGTCAAACACTGTTAGCAGAGTAATGCCTGCTCCTGTGGACTTCTGCAGGCATACTTTCTTTGTTTCTCAAGAGCCCAAAGATACTGTGCTAGATAGACTTTTTAAACTTCTCCTGTTCTTGTGACTACCATTGATACCAGAGCAGTATACTATATGACACTGTGGATTATTTTCACCATTGATGCTGCTCAAGTGTCAATGGTGAAAATAATCCATGGTGTCATATAAGCAGTGACCAAAAATAGATTTCTTCACTCTTAAATACAGATCTGAATCACCTGAAGGAATAAACAGAGTTATTGCCAGCAATCTTGTATCATCAAAAAATAGAAGATGTCAATATTCATAGACATCTATAATGTCTGTGAAGGAAGATAACTGCATGGCAGCATTGTGATTGGGCTGTATACAGCCTATCCCTGGACAGCGATAGCAGTTCTAAGGTGACCCTGAGCTTTGGATTTTTTCCTTCGAGCCTCTGGAAGCTTCAGCTACTTATTTCCTTATGAATGGCCAGCTTTATCTGAAAGAGCCCCTGTGGAAGGTCAGAGAAAGGAAAAAGGCTGTTGCCACCCTCCACAGGTGGTCAAGAGGACTTGAATCCAAATTGCTGCTTTGTAAGGAAGGTTTAGCAGTTAGGGTCAGCTTTCTATATAATGTAAAACCATAAAATTTCCCATATCTTTCAATTAAAAGTCCTTTATTGCATTCTGTTCTAATTACATTCACTATTACATTCTGTAGATTATGTTTTTCTGCTTGTTCAAGGTGGGAGTTTAAACTATAAACAATTTGTACTTTCTATTCCTATATCAAATGAATTACTGATTTAAATTCATGTTAAATTAATGATTTGAAGTCATATTAATTCATATATAATACTAGGATTCATTTAATTCCTACATATTGAGGGCATAATCTGATAGTCTGTATTAGCAAAGGATATTTTCTTACTACTGTTTATGTATATAGAGTTCATAGATGAAAATATTTGCCTTTAGTGAGATATGTAAGCATTGATAAAAGACAAAACACATTGCATCACATTTTGAAGAATGGTTTATTTCCATTTTTTAATTCTTCCTTTTCACTGAAAAAGAATTAAGCCTGAAGTAAAACCAGAAACAATAAATAATTCAATAAAATATTTTTAATCACAGTCAGAGAGAAGTAAGACAGAAGTGTGGAGTTTTACAAATGTGTCAAATCTTTGATTATATAAACTGTTCAATTTATAAGCCAGATTTTTTTTAATGTTTTTTTACTAAAAACTGAAATTGACCTTCTAATTTTAATATAAGTCACCTATAAAATCTTTTGTAGAATGTTTTTATGTTTGGAATAATCTAAAAGGAAATGCAGTTTGGACATCTGCATAAAATGAAGCAATTGTTTCCAGTCTAAATAATGTCTGAATCCATAGTAGTTACAGAAAAATCTTTCTTTTTTTTTTTCCTGAAGATCATTATAACAAAAGCATGTTTTTACAGCCTTTCAAAAAAAAAAAAAAAAATCCATGAAAAAGGCAATGGAAAAGAATTCTCTATGTTGTACTTTCTTTTTCCGTATTTTCCTTTGCTTCATTCTTAATCTAACTATGTACAGTAGTACATTGTTTTGAGATCTAATAATTAGAATATTTTAGCAGACCATGGTGATTTATAGGAAATGCAAGTATTATACTTTAAACTGTACAGACTGTGGATGATTAAAGATTTATTCATTTAAGGGACAAAAGTTCAGAATGCAATCCTAAATGCTTATGTGCCTTATGCTCCAAAGAACAACTGCTGCTTCTCTCCTGTGAAAATATCAGGAATTTAAGTGTTTCAGGATGGCATCTAGGCTAACTAATGCTGATCAAAGTATTGCTTCACCTGTTGTACAGCTCATGCTTAGCTTTGTCATATATCTGTCTAAAGTGCTGTACCGCAAGGGAGACTTGCTGAAGATTTCAGGACTCTTCATGAAACTTCTGTGTAAGAGAGATGTGAGAAGCTACAGCTGAAAATGGCAATGATTCACTGGTGATGCACTATTGCTGTTGTAGGTGGCTTCTACATTGTCTGGATGGAGAGGTCTTTAGGTGGATAACCACTGGCTTAAGCTCAATGCATGCCAGATAAAGTTAACTCCTATGGAGGGGCAGACCTCAAGTAAAGAAAAAGAGAGCACTTAGATGTTGCAGCCCGTTTTGGATGCTTCCCCCCATAGATGCCCAAGACAGGCCTCCTTCCCAGTATGCAGGGAATATTATGGCGTGGGAGCCGCGTGGTGATTGGCRGACTGAGGTGCAGGGCTTGAAGAACATTCAGGAAGCCCTGAGTGAGGAGCTGAGATTTAGGAAGGTTCCAGAACCTCCTCACCCCCTCCTCACCCGAGCACCTGTCACTGTCCATCTCCCGCCGTCTCCACCCCCTAGCCAATCCCTGCATGGGAAA
>PTEX01000469.1:19336-38807 GCA_003342815.1 Eudromia elegans
GCGGGGCCCTCAGGAGCCTCCGCGCCGCATCGGCCCGGCCACGCCTGCGCCCGGGGACGGCGCCGGGGCGGGAAGCGGCGCCGCGAACGGAGCCGCCGCTTCCGCCCCTGCCCGGAGCCCAGGGGGCCCAACCAAAATGGCGGCGCCTCCTCCTCCGGCGCGAGCTGGAACCCCGCCCCCTCCGTGCCCCACCCTTATATGACCACGCCCCATGCCCGTAGCCCCGCCTCCTCCCTTACATAGTCACGCGCCACACCCTTAGCTCCACCTCCTCCGCTCCACGCCCTTACATGGCCACGCCCCACACTTAGCTCCGCCCACTCCCACGTGGCCCCGCCTCCTCTGGGCCCTGCCCCACCCCTCGAGCACGAGTTGCAGTTGTCCAGGGCCAAGAACGTGTTTTACTTAAAAATTAAAATTTTTTTAAAAATTAAAATATTTTGGTCATTAAAGTTAGGGTGGAAGAGGAACAATAACAACAGTTTTAACAACAGCCAGAAGCAGAATCTTTATACATTTATTTATAATGAAATTATGGCTCTAAAGTATTTACAACACGTAGGAAAAGTCGGGGTGTTTGTACAAGCGAGCCACCAAGCTCTGCCAGCGCACAGGAGGGGCACACGCCCCCTCTCCATGCCTTCGCTCCCACGGTAAGTGCTGGATTCGCATCCCTTGTCCCCCCCTTCCAGCCCTCCCAAAAAAAMCCCAAAATAATCCCAAAAAAAGAGTCCTGCAAGAGGCGGCCCTGCCCGGGGAGGCCGCCGTGTCCCRCGCCATCCAACGCTTTAACGCGGAGCTTCTGCTTGGGGGCTCCGATGGGGCAACGCCACTCAGGGCCCTCCTTTATATTAAACCATCATGAAGCAAAAGATTTAGGAGCAAAGGGAGCTGCTTAGGGAGACGGAGAGGCTGTCGGGAGAAGCGCCCGGGAAGTCCTGCCCTTGAAACAGCCGAACGGAATGAAATCCATGGGGAGAATGGGAGAAAACTGAGTAACAAGGATAAAAGGACCAAGTCCAGCGCAGAGTTACAGGCAAGACGAACAAAAAAAATGCTCCTTATCCCATCAAGACATTTAGCTAAAACCAGGAGTTAAGGAGTTAGTAGAAAGAAAATCCACATTTTTAAAGGAAAAAAAAATGCAGGATTACAGGAGACAAAATAAAAACAAATTAAGAGTTTTAGGAAGTGTGAACCCCAAATTTTTCAGAACTACTGAACACCCCTTTCTTTGTCAAAAGTCCAAACATTGAATCCTCAGTCACCATTTGCTCAATGGGACYGCAGAAACACTACAGTAAAAACGCGAGATGCACAGGGAAGTCAGCTTTGCCAGCTCTTTCCATTTAAGTTATCCTGGAAAGATGGGGAAAGATGGGCTTCCTAGTTTCTCATTAGGATACTTCCCCTGTTTAATAAGGGCGTTGCCATTCCAAAGTCTTATTTCAAGTATTTCGCATAGTTTACAAATCCACTGCAGAAATAAGGATTTTAAAAATAATGGAGCCCTTTCAAGAGGGAATATTGAAGCTTTAAAATAATGCATACTTGCAAAGTTCATTGTGTCATATACATGCATTATTGCTAGAGGGGGGGGGGAAAAGAAAAAATAGACATATGAAAATTGTTCTGTAGCCTTTATGGTGCCATCCAAAAAGGCATCTGTTGTTTAGCTCGCTGTTGTGATGAAGGGTACTGGTATCCCAAGCTCCATCCCTGTGAAAAAGTACTTGCATTTTTATGGCCACCATGTTCCTCCTCTTCATCTGATGAATCTCCTGCATATGCCACCAATCCAAACCCTTTTTCTGCAGTTTTCATCTTCTTTGCTTGATGATCTAGAAGGGGGAAGACAAACAACCCACCCAAACCCCGAGAAATAAAAGGGGGGAAAAAAAAAAAAAAGAGATAAAATTTCCCCAAACAAGTTAATTAAAAAAATGTTAATTGTAAATTGTTAGTTGGACACCATTTTGAGGTCACAAGGCCAATGGTCATCCAAGGTCGAAGGCCACACGAAACAGCACCACCAACAGCACATGTGATCCATCAGAACCATGTAAGAGAACAGAGAAAGAAGAAAGAAACACACAAAAAAAGGTAAAGTTAGCAAATGGGTCTAAAGTGGTGGCAATTTCACCACTAAAGAGATAAATATGTAAGAAAAGTAGAAATTTTGTTCAAAAGAAATCTAACGAGCAGCAGTCTCTGGGACCAATACTGCAGAAAAACTAGGGTTAAACACACTTACATGATGTTCCTGCAGACCTAGCACGAAGCACTATCCAACTAGTAAGAAATTTAGCAATCACATTTTTCCAAGTTACAAGTAATTGGTGTAGGAACGCCCTCTGAAAGGATRAAATCTAGTAACATGTCTGTTGTTCGCAGACGAGCTGGACATCCTCCTGCCTGTAAATGCACACCTGCACCCCCCCAGAGAGCCCTCAGTGCCTCTAGAGATGGAAAGCCACCTGATACCTGCRGTACAAAACAATCTCATGAGATTCTGGGCCTCAGCTAGGACAAGAACCCCAGCCTTTGTTCTTTCATTTTATCACCTCCTCCTCATTCCTAAAAATACTTGAAGTTTTAAGAGAAGTACCATGAGTGTACAGTCACAAGGAACTTAACGATTTTTAGAGCAGTGGAATATGATCTCCCTTTCACTTAAAAGGGTACTGTGAAGAAAAAAAARAATCACCAATTTGTTTAAATCCATGTAAAGATTGGGGCAAATTTGTCAACTTCACTCTTCTATACAAGTTTGTTTTATTAACTGCACTCACCGTGGTTGCCTAATAAGGACCCCGCACCATTTCTTTCTTCAGATTCCGATTTCATCCCAGTGACAGGAAAAGCTGGTGGAGGCATCAACTGCCTGTTTAAACCAATGCAAATAATAATTTTTTTTTTAAAAAAGTAGAGAGTCAGAAGTAGTTTTATTTTCAGTTTTCCATTGCTTTTCAGTGCAAAGAAATATAACTCAGTCCCTGAGCAGAGTGGTTTAACTTTGAAATGCTCTCATTGTACTTCGTTGAGGAATGAATGAGTTTGGATAAAAGAAATGAATCTGGGAAACATATCACTGACTCTGTAGTTGATTTTCCTTGCTATTGTCAGGTACTGTAAAACCACAGCTGAGTTTTGAAAACTCCTCCAAATGAGTATTAATACAAGTTTCATATTTCACCCTATTTCTTATCTTTCAAGAAGCTTTTCCTACAGAATCAAACATCTGATCCTCATTCTTTCATCACTTACCTGTCCCTCTCTCTCTCCTTTCCTGAGGAACTTGCTGGCTTCGATCCTGTTCCATCGATTTCACTCTGACTGGAGAAGCCTGTACCTAAATTAGTCATATGAATGGGTCCATGCTATGAGCAGAAAAACACACGGCATTAGCAAATCTACAACTATACCATAAGCTACAGCTCCTTAACGATAACGATAGGAAACCCAACTTTTCAGAGCACATCGCCAACTACAGAACAGATCAAGTAGTTACTCCCTTTGACTGTATGTACAGCCATCAAAAAGCACCTTAAGCTGCCCATTAAAGATATGGAAGCAGCTACTGATTGCCAGTCTTAAACAAAATGCATTATCCTACAAATACTGCAGAGGCTAATGTGCTCAGGCACGTTGCCAACTAAGATGGAAGGGACCTCATCACCTAATCCATCTTCTCAGTAGTTTAGGACAGCTGTCTGCTTACTTCAGGGACTGATTTGCTACCTCCTAATTAAGCTAATTTTATGTGGTATGTAGATCTCATGACATAAGCTCTGCTGAGACCTTAATATTACATCTTTTATATATATGTAGCTACTTGTTTTCTCTACTTCTTTTTTTTTTAAATAAGGGTTTCTGCCTATGAGTTTAAAGACAGGTAGATAAAATTCCGGATAGACAATTTAGAAGGATGAAGTGGAGAGTGTGGTGGGGGCACGAGGAAAGGGGAGTCTTCAGGGGCAAAAAAAGGGAAAAAAAGGGGAAAAAAATTCACCAAAAGAGCATTTGCAGAAACTCCCTTTTACTTATACACAACAACAAAAACTCAACATGATATTTTAATAAAGAGAAAAATAAACCTTTGGCTAAAAAGTGGGAATCACCACATTCACTTCCCCCTTCCCAAAATGCCCACTAAAAAGACCCACAAACCAAACCCATGGCCCCCATTAACCTCCCCCTAAACTAAACATTGACACCCTACTATCGTCTCTGGTCTGAAGGGACTGCTAATCTTGATGAAAAAAATAAAAATGCAAGTAGAGAAAGCAGACGGCCAATGAATCAAATAAGACAGTCTAGAACAGTGCATCCTCTCAGCAACTCAAGTAAGGAATTGCCTGGCTTTTTAGCAATTACTGCCATCTGCCCAGGATCTTGTATATCTGTTTAAAACAAGCTGATGGCCTCTCTTCTAGCAAAGTTTCATTTTGATGTTGGAAGTAAAATTGCTGATTTTATTCCACCTGATATCCCAGCAGTCCCGACTCTCTCTCATCTGGTAGCTCCTCAGTGAACCGCCTCTTTTGGCCTTGGGATTGGGGCTGGACTTGTGGCTGTGTTCCAGCAGGCAAGGTTGTTTTTACTGGGGCAGCGGGAAGAAAAGGAGCACTCAGTGGACTCTGGCAGGCAGAAGTTCAAAAGAAGAAAAAAAGGAATATAAATTCAACATACAGGCTTGTATATAGGATCAGAATACACATTTAGCTTATAGAGTGCTCCCACCTCAAAGCAGTCACTGTAATTCAAGCTCACCGTTTCTACAGAATGGTAATAACACTTTTCATATGCAAGTGATTTCACCCCAAATATYCTTTATGTTAATAAGCAGCTATCAGGGAAAAAAAGGCAATAAGAAGCAGCTGCAACAGCAGTTTAATTTTTTTCAACAACAAAAGCACAAGCAAAACAATAATCAGAGGAAATATTTATGCACGCCCCCTCACCCTTAAATTCCTGACCTACAACAGCTTTAATTATTTATCTGCTAGCAAAGAAACACCTTAGTAAGTTGACAACKACAGAGGCAAGGAAGACACGTGCGGCACTACCTGGCCAGTGCTGGCTGGAGGCTGTACTTGAGATATCGGATATTGTGTCGGCACAGGTGGAACTCCTGTAGGCAACGTCGTCAGGACGCCGGGTGCCAACGGTACTGCCGGTGGTACCATGCCTGGTACCCCGTATGGCGGCTGGACTGGTTGTTGAGGAGGGGGAACGACAGGATAGCCAGACTGATACCCATTGGAAGGGTAATAYGATGGCTGAGAAGGGACACTGCTTAGAGCGGCAGGTTGTGCAAAGCCTGGGGGTGGGCAAGAGGGATGGCATTACCTTTAGCGCAGTGCGAGTCACAACAATACCACATTTATTACCAAATGTAAGAAAAAAGTTGGGCTGCTTTTCAATTAAGGGCAAAATTGTAAAAGGCASAAGGCAACTCTAAAAACTGTGTTTACCTGCTAACGGGACTGCAGTGGTTATCTGATTCACAAACCGAGAGTACTCAGCATGGACCTAGAAAGGACGGTCAAAAAATAGAAATAAACATTTACTATATGAAGCTTCCACAGGCAAAAGACCTCTTACTATATATTACCATAAAACTTATCATAAAAGAGTGCTTTGGCTATGCAATATGCTACACACAAAGACACAGTAATACAATAAACATGAATATGGAAAAAATAACAGAATATAGTCACTTGTTGTCTGCGACACATTTGTAGAAAATACAATACAGGAGGGTACTTAACTACATGCAGACATTTTAACATGGGAAAGAACAGAAYTGCAGAAGAATTACTTAAGTAGAAGCAAAATACTCAAAACCACAAAGCATCTAAAAAGCTGAGATATTTTCCATAGCGATGTTGTAGTCTGTGCCAAGGCTAACACACAATCTCACAGGGTTTTCCTCTATTTTGTGGTAGCCCATTCACAGAACAGAAGTTGAGAAATTAATTCTTCATCTGGGTAAGAGATTTTAAAAGATTCTGGGCCAAGTAAAACAACCTCCTTGGGGAAAAATAAGAGAGGTCGTGAAACTGAACAATGTTTAAAGCTAAAAGCAAGTAAAGAAACACGAGGGAACCAAACAATTCATGTAAGCATAAAAATAAAAACCTTGAGACAGTAATGATAAGACAGGCTCTGAAATCTTGTATTTGTACAAGTCTAACACAGTAGAACTACTCACAGTTTGTAAGAGATTCTCACACAGCTTTTTAGCAGCTGCCAGACCTTCCGGTTTTGGGTGACTGAAGATACATAAGGAAAAAAGCTCAGAAACATGAACGTTCTCACAAAATTTTAGAGCTATTTCATTTAACAGCAACCTGTCAGATCTCATCCCTTAACAGGTGATCAGTCATCTCAAGAGTACTCTAGCAGCTCTGCAGCTTTTAGCATGACTAAAGTGAGGAATACATATTTAACCAAATGAAAATTCAAAATAGCTCAAATACTGCAAGAAATAGAACAGTGACTTGATTGGTCAGTGCAAATGGTATTTTTCTCCTCAAGCTCAAATTTATCACACGTCCAAGGAGAATGCAACTTTACTGCACTTCCCCCAAAAAGCGGCATGCTATGATGACATAGAGAGCATGAGCCTCTTTCCCATCCTTATCACTAAGTATCTCTGCTAAAAGGAAAGTCCCCAAATCCCTCCTACCTGATATAGATGTACATGGGTTCAAAAGCTTCTCTGCCTGATGCTGGTTCTATGCAACCTGAGCCTTTCCCCCGAAGAAAGACTTTGGCACCCGTCTCAATCTGAATGTGCTGCAAGTAGGAGCAACCAGGCCCTTCCACCTTTTCTTTCACATTAAACGTAGGGACAGCATGTTCCAGACCAACAAATAATTTGTCCTGAACATAATGCATCTGTAAAAGTTTCAGCRAGAGATTGTTATTTTACTCCTAGAATTAGGATTTTCACCAGAAACTAACTTATTTCTACAGCAGTCAGAACAATTAATGTCGGATAGTGCAGTCAGTCCTGTACTTTTCTGCAAGTAGGACGGCTCTCTCCAATCCTTTCTCTTTAGGAGGCCAATATTAATCGAGTCTCACTCTTCAAACTCGACCTTATTAGTCCTCCAGTTTTAAGACTTATCTACTGCGAAGCACATGTGCAATTAATGATAGTGGAAGTCTCTAACAAATTACTCACCCCTGACTGAAACGGAGGTTTTTGGCCAACTGCCGGGGAGAGCTGGGCAATGGGGGCTGGCTGGTGATAGACAGTAACTGTAGCCCCGTTGAAGGTTGGGCTGGAGCCCGTGGCAGCTTTCACCACACCGTTAGTGATTATCTCTTTAATTCTGTTAACGGCTCCTAGTTGACAGGACATAAAATCCATTTATGTTTCAAAGAAACAGAGCTGTTAAAAATCTTTACCTTCTTCATAAAAAGAAGTTCACTGATTAGACTAGCCAAAAAAACAGCCAACGTTTCTACTATAGAACACAGATACACTTCACTATGTAAACRTGCAGATTTCCAGGTGCTCAGTTATGGAAAAGTGTTATTTTTCAATCTGATTGTCTGGAGAATTACTAACACTTCCACCCCCCACAACATCTTGCATATCAAGACAAGCTAATTTTGAAAGCAACACTAGTGACAAAGCATGTTCAYGGCTCAAACCGAAGGGCCAAAACAAGAAAACAAACAATTATTATATTCAGATCAGTTCAGATGCCTGCCAATCAGATCCTACACAAAATCTCTATTTTAAGTAGYGCAAATGACCACAGTTAAACCCCCTCAAACACTTACGGTCAACCAGCTCCCGCGTCTGGCCCTGGACATGAAGATACAGAGGGCGATCTCTAGGAGGGAAACCCCAAATAAACCATTAAAATGCAGGGAGAACATACAATCCTGGATTCAGCACAGCACCACAGCCCCCAATTCAAAAACATAAAGGTTACAAACCCAGGTCCCACTTTTGTTTTCTCTTCTGCAGTCATGAATCTCCCTCGAGTTGAGACAGCTGCTCCACTCAGCCGGCTTATCTAATTTTTCAAAAATCCATTGAAAAAAAAAATCAGCAATAAAGAAAAACAGGAAAAAATACATAAACAGTTTATGCCTTATATAAAAAGACTGTAAGTCAACACTAAAGAGATAAAAAAAATCAAAAGTGTCCATTAAGAGAYCCATGTTACTCCCTCATATAACATTTTATAACAAATATATGTTACATATTATAACAAATTAATGAAATATCAAATTTGAAAGAACTAAAGCTTCCAGAAAGAGAACGAGCACCTTTAGAGAAGGCAGTAGCAGCCCCTAAATACAGTTTATCCCAAGCTCTTCCCTGTATAAATAGGGGCTTCTGGAGTGTTGACACAGTCACACGCAGCGCTCGGACCCACCTCGTCCTGCGTCTGCCCTCTTGTCAGCAGGTTCCTGCACGTGAGGGGCACGTCGTTGATCTCAACCTCTGCCACCACAAGGTCATCTTTGCTTTTACTCGTAGTCGGGCCTTTGCCCAGAGCCTGCAGCTTCAAAAAAGACCGTTGCAAAATACTGCTGGCAGAAACTAAGATAAAGCAGGTAACGAACCGGCTCGGCTAGTCCAAAAGGCGAATATTCCTTTCTACTCTTTCAACTTCTACAAACAACAAACAGCCTCTCAGACTGAAGCTGTGCTATCATTTCAAAACAGATGTAATTAAGGAGCAAGAAAGCTTACTTYCTTCACCAAGTAGTTAAGTTTTGAAGGGGTGCAAGCTCAGGCTCTCAGTGCATAGAGCAAGGCTGGTCCTGCTGCTGCACCCAGAGCACAGCAGCTTTATATTAAGATCTCCCRGCTTAGAGCTTAACTCCGCGCAGCTGCTCACGCTTCGGGCACAACTCCSATTTGCTTTCAACACCGGCAGCTCTGCATGGGGACATTTGGAGCTGGTAGCAGAGTTTAGAAARCATTCCAAGGAAATTTATTACCCGCCCAAAGCTCTGCTTGGTTAAGTTTCCCAGCAGAGTGACAAGGCTGAGCGGGACCTGCAGCCCAGGTGGCATTTTATGTTTTTCTTACGCTTTCTGACTAACTTCTAGCGCTTTCCGCTTCCCGCTTGCTCTCGCTGGAGCCCGATTATCGAGGCGAGCAGCAGCTTCCTCCCCGTCTCGCCGCGGGACGGACAGGCCCACGCACCTTGTCGGCGCCGCTGGGCGCCGGCTTCAGCTTCCCCTTGGCCATCAGCATCGCGTTGATCTTCGCCGCCACCGCCGCGGCCGCGTCGAGGGCTCCCGAGGGGGCGGCGGAGCCCTCGGAACCCGCCGCGCCGGAGCCGCCCTCGCCCGCGAAGGGGCGGCCGGGCAGCGGCGCCGCCGCGGGCAGCAGGAAAGGCGGCGCCGGGCCCGGTTGATCCCACTTGCTGCGGCGCCTGCGAAACGGGAAGGCCTCAGTCACCGTTGCCCCGCGCCGCCTCGCGTGGCTCCCGCCCCGGTCCCGGCCCCCGCGGCCACCTCACCCGCCGCCCGCCGCGTCGCGCTGCCCCGCGCCGCCCGCCGACATGGCTGCAGCCGCCTCCGCGCAGCGCCGACGTCATTTCCGCCGCGGCCTGAGGGCAGCGGGCCGCCTCTTCCGGGTGTTACCGCGGTGACGAGGCGCAGCGGGGAGGTACCGCGATGCTGACGTCACATCCCGTTATGGGAGCGGTGAGACACGCCCCTTCCGGCGTTGCCGGGGTGACGGCGCCGCCGCCATGGCGGCGACACGAGCGTTACCGGGAGCGCTATCGCGGCCTTGTGAACACGGCCACCCCCCCCGGGGACACTGTCACCCCCCCGGGAACACTATCACCCCCCCGTTTGGGGACACGGCCACCCTGCCCGTCGTGAGGCGCGCGCGGCCCGGGGGACACGTCCCCGCCTCGGGGCCCGGGCGTCCTGCCCCGTCGCTCCGCGCGGCGCCACGAGGTGTCGCCCGAGGGTCCCCCCCCCCCGCGGGGCTGTCCCCAAGGGCCACCGCGTCCCCCCGGACCCCCGGGTGTCCCCAGAGCCCTGCGCCTGCCGGCCGCGGGTGCTCGTGCAAGCGGGTGTGCACGGGTGGGTGTGCACGGGGGTGTCCCCGGGTGTGCACGGGTGGNCGGGGGTGTCCCCGGGTGTGCACGGGTGGGGGTGGGTGTGTACGGGTGTATGTGCACGAGTGGGTGTGCACGGGTGGGTGTGTACAGGTGTATGTGCACGGATGAGTGTGCAGGGGTGTTTGTGCACGGGGGGGTGTGTGTGCACAAGTAGGTGTGCACGAGTGGGTGTGCACGGGGGTGTCCCCGTGTGTGCACGCCTCTGTGCACACGCGTGTGCGTTCCCACGCCCGTTTCCACGCGCGTGTATTTCCCACGCGCGCCTCACGCTCCCCCCCCCCCCACCGCATCTCCTTCTGCCCCGCGCTGCCCGCCGCTAATTGGGCTCATCTCATTAGCGGGGATTAGCGGCTATCTATAGGCGGAGGGGAGGTGACCCGCGGGGGGGGGGACAAGGCCAGCACAGGACACGGGGACGTCCCCCCCCTGCCCCGGGAGCCCCCAAATCCCCTAAATCCCCCCGGCCTAATCCAGGCTGGGGCCCGGGCGGGTGGCCAGGACGCCTGGGCCCCCTCCCGGCGCGGGGGTGGCGACGGGCCCGGATGCCCGAGTTCCTTCCTGCCCCCCCCCTCCGGCTGCCCTCGGGGGGCTGGGGGCCCGGACGCCTGGGCCCTTCCACCTACAGAGGGACGGGATGGGGGGGAGGGGGTGCGGCCCCAGGACGCCTGGGCCCGGGGTGGCAGCGGCTGCTCCGGAGGGGCTCTCGCTCCGTTTCCTAACGGGAAACGTCCCCCTCTTCCCGGAGCCGGCGCTCCTCGTTGTCCCACGCGCGGCGCGTCCCCGCGGGGCGGAGTGGGAGCTCCGCGCTGAGTCCCCACAGGCTCCTCACACTTGTGGCAGCCCCGAAGGGGCGCCCCGCGGGACCGGCCACGCGTGCGGAGCCCTGCCCGGTGCCCGGGGGCCCCGCGCTGTCCCCGCCTCCGCCGCCGTTCGGAGCCGCTCGGGACCGTTTCCCGGGGCGGGGCAGCTCGGGGCCGCGCGCGGCGGCGGAGCCGGTACCGGGCGCGGCGGGACGGGACGGGGAGGCGGAGGGGGCTGCCCGCGGGGTGTCCGGCTGTGGGGGTGCGGGGGACCGCGGGCACCGCGAGCGGCGGGAGCCCCGCGCTGCGCCGGGGAGGGCGGCGGGGGGGTCCCGGGCGGCGGGGAACGGGCGGGAGCGGAGAGGCGGCGGACGGGAGGTGCCCGGGTCGCCGCGCAGGGCGCCGGCCGCGCTCGTTGTCCCCGCGCTCGGGGCCAGCTGCCCGGGATGTCCCCGCGCTCGGGACCGCCAGCCCGGGATGTCCCCGCGCTCGGGACCCTCAACCCTCGTTGTCCCCGTGCTCGGGACCAGCTGCTCGGGATGTCCCCGCGCTCGGCACCGGCCGCTCTCGTTGTGCCCGTGCTCGGGACTGCCCGCCCGGGATGTCCCCGCGCTCGGGACCAGCCGCCGGGATGGCCCCACGCCCGAGACTGGCCACCCTCATTGTCCCTGCGCTCGGTGCTGCCTGTCCCGTCCCATTCCCACTCCCTGTGAGGTGCTCCCTCCTCAGGGTGCCGGTGTCCCCATGGGTGCCAGACGCTGCGTCCCACTGTGTCCCCCTGCCCTGGGGCAACAGCCACAACAGCCGCGGGGCGGGGGGCAGTCCCTGCTTGGGGGTGCACTGGACGCCGYCCTCCTTCCACCCCCCCGGCCTTGTCACCCCCAGGCTGGCCAGGGGGTGTGGCCGGGCTCACAGTGGCCCCGTGTGTCCCCAGGGTGCCCGGTGCCCCAGCGATGCCAGCGCTCACACARATGCCACTGCCTGCCTTCCTCCYCCCGCTCCTCCTCCTCCTCACACTGGGGGGGGCGGCGCTCGCTTTCCCCCAGGACCTGGTTCCCCTCAGTACGGTGGCGCTGGCAGGTGAGCGGGCGGGTGGCCCTGGGGGGCAGTGGCTGCGGGTGACACGTGCCACCCATCCCCGTGCCGCCCCCCCCCAGACACCACCGGCTACCCCCGGTTCAGCGGCCTCCGTGGGGACAACGTCTCGGCTCAGCTGGGCCTCGGCTTCCAGCGCATGCTCAGCCTCAACGGCACCCTCCTCGTGGCGGCCCGGTGAGCGCGGCCACCCGATGTCCCTTGAACGGGCACGCGGCCACCCTGGGTCCCTTGAATGGTCACACGGCCACCCAGGGTCCCTCGCAGTCCCGCTGAGTCCCTGTACGTCCCCATGGCCCTTGCGTGGCACCGCCTCCCCTTGCCCACCCTCGTGGCCCTGCACCCTCGTGGCCCTGCACCCTCGTGTGCTGCCTGTGCCCGTTGGAAACCCTTGTGTCCCCCGCCCGTCCTCGTGTCCCCCCTGCGTATCCTCGTGACATCTACAAAGCCCCTGTTCCCCCTTGAAATCCCCACCCAGGTCCCCTTGGGTGTCCCTGTGCCCCTCACATGTTCTCATGTCCCTCGCATGTCCCCATGCCCCTCCTGTGTCCCCATATCTTCACATCCCCCACATGTCCCCATGTCTCCTGTGTGTCTCTGTGTCCCCCATGTGTCCCAATATACCCATCTCCCCTGCATGTCCCCATGCCCCCTGCATGTCGCTGTGCCCCCCATGTGTCCCCATGTCCCCAGCGTGTCCTCATGTCCCTGTGCCCCCCACATATCCCCACGTCCCTGCGTGTCCCCAGCATGTCCCCGTGCCCCTCGCACGCTCAGGACACTCCTTCCTGCAGGGACCACGTCTACGCCTTCGACCTGGAGCAGGACGAGCAGACCCTGTACCCTGCACGGGTAGGGGGGACACGGGGGGGACACAGCGGGTGCTTCCTGGTGAGTACGGAGCCCGGACGCCCGGGGGCCGGCAGGCGCCTGAGCAGCTCTCGTGCCCTGCAGCACCTGAGGTGGGAGGCGAAGGACAGGCAGCACTGCACCCTGCGGGGCAGGCGGCAGGTACGGGGACACGGGGGACAGGGGGACACGGGGGACATGGCGCAGGGGACACAGAATGGGAGGCACAGAATGGGGGACACAGCACAAGGGGCACGGGGGACACAGTAGGGGGACATGAACAGAGGACATGGCACAGGAGATGGGGCATGGGGGACACAATGTGGGGGACGTGACATGGGGGACACAGCACAGGGGCCACGGGTGCGGAGAACCCTGGGGACATGGCACGGGGGACATGGAATGGGGGACATGGCACAGGGGACAGGGCACAGGGGACATGGGTGCAGGGAATGCTGGGGACAGGGCGAGGGGGACACTGGGGACAGGCGCAGGGGACACAGTAGGAGGGACACGGCGCGGGTGACGCTGGGGACAGGCGTGGGCCGCCTCCCCCCACACCCCCGTGCCCTCCATGTGTCCTGCCCCGCGGCGCAGGACGAGTGCTACAACTACATCAAGGTGCTGGTGCCGCGCGACGCCCGCACCCTCCTGGCGTGCGGCACCAACGGCTTCAACCCGCTGTGCCGCACCTACGAGGTGAGCGCGGGGACACGGGGGAAGCGGCGGGGACACGGCAGGACATGGCGGGACATGGTGGGGACACAGCGGGACATGGCGGGACATGGTGGGGGCTCAGCCCGCATGTGTCCCCCCCTGCAGCTGGGCAGCCTGGCGCCCCAGGGCGAGGAGCTGAGCGGCCAGGCCCGGTGCCCCTTCGACGCGGCGCAGAGCAATGTGGCGCTCTGGGCCGGTGCGTGCCGGGGCGGGTGCCAGGGGTGGCCGCGGTGGCTGCGGGGCGCTCAGGGCCCCTGTCCCCGCTGCAGACGGCAGCCTCTACTCGGCCACCGTGGCCGACTTCCAGGCGAGCGACCCCGTCATCTACCGCAGCGCCGGCCCCGGCGGGCCCCCCCTGCGCACCCTCAAGTACAGCTCGCGGTGGCTGCAGGGTACGGCGTGGGGACGCAGGGACACGGGGATAGGGGGACGCAAGGACACAGGGACACAGGGACGCGGGAACAGGACAGGACAGGGGAACGCGGGGACGCGGGGACATGGGGACACAGGGACATGAGGACACAGGGACAAGGGGACATGGGGATTCAGGGACACGGGGACAGGGGGACACAGGAACACAGGGACAGGGGGATACAGGGACATGGGCATGCAGGGATGGTGCTGGGGGACACAGAGACCGGTTTGGGGGACATAGGGACAGGGTGAAGGGACATGGGGACAGCACACAGGGACTCAGGGGCAGGGGGACCCAAGGGGACAGGGCAGGGGGATGTGGGGACAGGTCATGGGGAGGTGGGGGGCACAAGGTGGCACAAGGGGACAGAGCATGGAGCCACATGGAGATATGAGACTATGGGGACACAGGGTCACAGGGTGGCTTAGGGAGATGGGGMAGGGGGGCACACGGGACAGGGCATGGACCCCAAGGTGACAGCGGCTGACACAGGGGGCGGCTGGCGACACRTGGGGACAGGGCCTGGGGACATGGGGGGAGAGGGCAGGGGCAGGCGGTGGGACCCAGGGGGACGCCGAGGCCCGGACGCCAGGGCCCGGCGGCATCTTATGGGGGCCCGCAGAGCCCCACTTTGTGCGGGCGCTGCCCTACGGCCCCTACGTCTACTTCTTCTTCCGGGAGGTCGCCGTGGAGCTCAGCGCCCTGGGCAAGGTRGGCGCGCGTCCCCGCGTCCCCATGTCCCCTGCGTCCCCATGCCCRGGGTGCCCAAGGGGTGTCTACGGGGGCCCGCGGGCCCTCCCCATGCCGAGGGGGGCCGAGCGTGGCTGCCAGCACAGCGGGCGGCGCCGTGGCCGGTGGTGACAGCGGCGGTGGCAGCGCAGGTGACGGTGGCGCGGGTGGCCCGCGTGTGCCGCAACGACCGCGGGGGCTCGGCGCGGGCGCTCGAGCGCCGCTGGACCTCCTTCCTCAAGGCCCGGCTCAACTGCTCCGTGCCGGGCGACGTCGCCTTCTACTTCGACGTGCTTGAGGCCGTGACGCCCCCGCGGCGCCTGCATGGCCGCCCCGCCGTCCTCGCCCTCTTCGGCACCCAGCGCAACAGGCACGGGGACACGGGGACGGGGAGACATGGGGACGGGGGGACAGGGGAACGTGGAGACAGGGACAGGAGGACATGAGGACACAGGGACATGGGGACACAGAGATAGGGGGACACGGGGAGATGGGGACACAGGGCATGGGGACAGGGAGACGAGGACACGGGAATGGGGGGACAGAGGTACATGGGGACACGGGGACACAGGTACACGGGAACACAGTGACACGRGGACACAGGGGCARGGGGACAYGGGGACGTGGCGCTGGGACCATGGGATATGGGACGTGGGACATACAGGGATGGAGACAGCAGCATCAGGGAGACTGGCATGGGGACATGGGGGACAGGGCGTCACGGGATGTGGGACCTGGGGGAAAGATCACAGGGGATGGGACAGCAAGGAGGTGGGGACAGTGACACAGGCTCATGGAGACCAGGGATGGGACAAGGGGCGTGGGGACCTCGCTGTGTGGAGACCCAGGAAGTTGGATTCACAGGTGGCAGGGAMACAGGGGACAGGCAGACGGGGACATGAGGAGATGGGTCTGGCAGGAGCACGGGCACAAGGGCGCAGGGCTCAGGGACACAGGRATATGGGGACACAAGGCCAGGGGACACAGAGCRGACAAGAGCACATGGAGAGGAGGACAGAGCTGGGCAAGGGGGCTGGTGGCTGCTGCAGACAGCGCCCGAGGGGGACATGGCTGTGCCGAAGCAGCCGGGGGGTTCCCAGGGCGTCACCATCGGTGTCACCRTCGGCGTCCCCGCAGCATCCCCGGCTCGGCCGTGTGCGCCTTCTACCTGGCCGACGTGGAGCGGGCGTTCGAGGGCACCTTCCAGGAGCCGCGCGGCGCCGATGGCACCTGGGCCACCGTCCCGGACGAGCGTGTGCCCCGGCCCAGGTAGCGCCCGGACGCCTGGGCCCCGGTGGCGCTGGGGCTGGGGGGGGCGGCGGGCGCTGACGGCGCCCTGTGCGCAGGCCGGGCAGCTGTGCAGGTGCCGGGGCCGCCGCCGCCTTCGACAGCTCCAGCGATTTCCCCGACGAGACGCTGGCGTTCGCCAAGGGCCACCCGCTGCTGCGCGACGCCGTGGGCGCCGCCACCGGCCGGCCCCTCTTCACCCGCACGGGCGCCAGGTGGGGCGGCAGGCGCGGGGACACGCCGGGCACAGAGCCGCCAATGGGGGAGTGCAAGGGCACCGTGCAAGGGGGTGCATGGACATGCAATGGGCATGCAAGGAGTCACGAATGGGGGCAGTGCAAGGGGTGCAAGGGCACTGTGCGAAGGGGTGCAATGGGTGTGCAATGGGTGTGCAAGGAGCCATGGTGCAATGGGTGTGCAAGGGGTGCAANGGTGCAATGGGTGTGCAAGGGGTGCAAGGGCACTGTGCAAGGGGGTGCAATGGGYGTGTAATGGGTGTGCAAGGAGCTATGGTGCACTGGGTGTGCAAGGAGCCTGGGCAATGGGGTGCAAGGGCACTGTGCCAGGCCCCAATGGGAGAGGAAGACACATGAGGCCGCGGGATGGGGTTCATGCGGGTGTACTGGGTGCTCACGCATGTGCGCGGGTGCCAGTGGGCGCTGGCGAGGGCCGCTGGGTGCTCATGGGTGCTCACAGATGCTCACGGGTGCCGGTGGGTGCTGGTGGGCACCGTCGGGTGTTGGTGGGTGCTGGTGGGCGCTGGTGGGTGCTGGTGGGCGCCATCGGGCGCGTGGTGCCAACGCGAGGCTCCCTGCCCAGGCTCACGCAGCTGGCGGCGGCCGCGGCGCCGCGGGGCAACGTCACCGTCCTCTTCCTGGGCGCTGAGGACGGGCGGCTGCTCAAGGTGCTGGCGGCGCCGCGGGAGCCCGGGGACATGCCTGGGGAGGCCCCTGGGGACGCCGCCCACTTGGGGGACACCGCGGAGCCCGCGGGGGCCGGGGCGTTGCTGCTCGAGGAGATCAGTCTCTACGACCCCGGCCGGTGCGGCTCGGACGCCTGGGCCCCTGGGCTGGGAGAGGGGGCTCCTGTGCCTCAGTTTCCCCATGTGTAGGGAAGGAGGTGGAGAGGGGCGCGAGACCGTCCCTGTTCCCTGGTCCTTGGGTGCTGTGGGGCTGCACAGGTGCCATGGGGTCCCAGTGGGTGCCATGGGGTCCCGGCTGGTTCCATAGGGTCCAGAGATGCCATGGGGTCCCGATGGATGCCATGGGGTCCTGATGGGTGCCATGGGGTCCCGATGGGTTCCATAGGGTACCAGTGGGTGCCATGGGGTCCTGATGGGTTCCATGGGGTCCCAGTGGGTTCCATAGCGTCCCACTGGGTGCCACGGGGTCCTGATGGGTGCTGCATCGGGCGCTGATGCGTGTGGCGGGTGCAGGTGCCGGGGGCCGCGGGGCGCCAGCAGGGTGCTGGGCCTGGAGCTGCACCCGCCGCGCCAGGAGCTCTACGTGGCCTTCGCCGGGTGCCTCGTGCGCCTGCCCCTGAGCCGCTGCGCCCGGCACGGCGCCTGCCGCGGGTGAGGGCAGGGCATGGGGACAGGGACGGGGCAGGGGGGTGCAAGGACACGGTGGGTGCAGGGATGTTGGGGCGTTAAAGGGCACAGGGACATGGGGAGAGGCCAGGGAAGGTGCAACAGCACAAGGGCATGCAGGGATGCAGGGGGATGCAGGACTGCATGTGCATGCAGGGGTGTACAAGAATGCAGCAGGATGCAGGGGGATGCAGGGCTGCAGGTGCATGCAGGGCTGCAAGGGGATGCAGGGCTGCATGGGCATGCAGGGATGCAGGGGCATGGAGGGGCATGCAAGGACATGGGATGTGTAAGAACACAGAGAGGTGCCAGGACATGAGGACGTGCAGGACACAAGGACACGCAGGGCACAAGGACGAACAGGGCACAAGGACGTGCAGGACACAAGGACGTGCAGGACACAAGGACACGCAGGGCACAAGGACGAACAGGGCACAAGGACGAACAGGGCACAAGCACACGCAGGGCACAAGGACACGCAGGGCACAAGGACGCGCGGGAGGCGCCGCTCGGCCGGGTCGCGGCGGGTGCTCGGCCAGGCCCCGGTCTCAGCGCCCTGCCCCGCAGGAGCTGCCTGGCCGCCCGTGACCCCTTCTGCGTGTGGCTGCCGCGCGGCGGCTGCGTCCCCTTCTCCGAGGAGCTCCCGTGAGTGACCCCCAGCGCGACCCCCTCCCGGCGGGGACAGGACACGCTGTCCAGGCCCGGGTCCCACAAGGCCACCTGATCCCCTCCGTGCGGGGACACTGGGGACAGCAGCTGACATGTCCCCCCCACCGTATCCCCCTCCATGCGGGGCCTCGTGCCCAGGTTGGGCTTTGAGCAGGATGTGGATGGAGCCCTCACGGACCTCACAAGGACCTGCCCAGGTGAACRGGGAYRTGGGGCAGCACAGGGACAYCCTGGGGACACAGGGACACCCTGGGGACACAGGGACACCCAGGGAGTGTGGGGTGTGTGGGGGCACTGGGGAGTGTGGGGGACATTGGGGACTATAAGAGGACACTGAGGGGCTTGGGAGGCCTTGAGGGACATTGGAGATTTGGGGGGACATGGGGGGCACCAAGCATGCTGGTGGCACAAGGGGGACATTGGTGGCACTGGGGGGCACTGAGGGACATGGGTACCAGGGGGATGCACTTAGAAGCCTTGGTGGGGCCCAGGGTGTGGATGGCACTGGAGGACGCAGGGGAGCTCGGGGCAATGGAGACACCAAGGGGACATGGGGGGCACCAGGAGGGTGCGGGTGGCCCCAGGCTCCCAGCCTGACCTCCCTTTGCTCCTGCAGACATGTCAACCACAGGGGACGTGGACGGGGACTTGGCCCACGGTCAGTAACACCCACCACCCCCCTGAGCACCCATGGGTGATGCTGCTTGTCCTGGGGCCTCAGGGACCAGGGAGGGACCCTGGGGACTGGGGTAGGATCTTGGAAATGAGGAGGGACCCCTGGGACCAGGGAGGGATCCTGGGGACTGGGGCGGATCCCGGGAGCCTGGAAAGGGCTCGGGAAGGGGTCTCGGGGAGCAGGAGGGACCCCGGGGACTGGGGTGGGATCTTGGAAACAAGGAGGGACCCCAGGGAACCAGAAGGGACCCCTGGGACCATGGAGGGGCCCCAGAGACTGGAGTGGGATCTTGGAAACAAGGAGGGACTCCAGGGACCTGGGATGGATCCCGGGAGCCCAGACAGGGCTAGGGAAGGGGTCTTGGGAGCGGGAGGGACCTGCGGCCCGGGGCGGCACCCAGGGACGGAGCTGGGAGCCCGCAGCAACCCCGGGAGCGGGGAGAGCCCGCGGGGCAGGCCCGGGGCGTGCCGGTGCCCGGCGCTGAGGCCGCTCCGTCCGCAGGGGTGCGGCGGGGCCCGCCGGGCG
>PTEX01000469.1:39247-52935 GCA_003342815.1 Eudromia elegans
GGGGCTCCCCCTGGCCCGGCCCGGCGCGCTCGGCCGCTCGCTCTCGGCCAAGCCCCGGCTGCCGCCCAAGCCGCTGCCGGCGCCCTGAGCCGGGCCCGGGACGCGGGGACAGCCCCGTGTGCCCCCCCCATACACACACAGGACAGGGTCTCAGAGCAGGGGGGCCCTGGTGCCCCCCGCTTCAGACAATGGGGGTCCCCATGGGGACACTGGGGGTGGGGAAGCTGCATCCCCAAGCTGTCCCCAGCACCCTGTCCATGGGAACGGGGTCTCCTTGTCCCCAAGCCACCTCCCTGGGTGCCAGGGTCCCTCTGTCCCCAGCCGCAGGTGACAGTCCCCATGTCCCCGGCCCTGCACCTATCCCAGTCCCATAGGACGAGGTCCTTGACACCCTGAAGTGACGGTGTCCCTGCCATCCCTAACTTCCCTCAGCCCCCATTTCCCCCCTTTCTAATTTATTGGTTGCTTTGGGGCTGTTGTTGGAGCCAGTGCCGCAGCGTGGGGGACCCCGGGGACCAGGAGGGACGGGGCAGGGGCTGGCGGTTTCGTTTGTCCTACTGTGTAGGACGGGGCCCGGCCCTTGCAGCCATTACAGAGTTGTTCTGGTCTCCGGTGCCCGCCTGGCTCTGTCTGGGGTCTGGGGGTGCAGGGAGGGTTTGGGGGTGCAGGGGGCCCCTGGRCCCTGTGGAACAGGGCAGAGGTGTCCAGGGAGGCCCGGCAGGGGGCTGGTGTTCCTGGGAAACTGGAGGTTACGGAGGATGGCAGGAAGGCGACAGCTCGGGCTCAGGTAGCAGGAGGAGACCCGGGCAGCTGCAGGCAGAGAAGCCACCTCCATCCCTGRGAATTCCTGCCGGGAATGCACTGGCAGGGGAGGGTGGAGCGGCCGCAGTCACCCCGAGGAGGCCACACTGGGAGTGTTGGGGACAGCCCCGGGCTCACAGCATGGGAGGGATGTGGAGCTGCTGGAGTCCAGCACAGGGCAACGAGGACGAGCAGGGCCTGGAGCAGCTGCCCCAGGAGGAAGGGCTGGGAGAGCCGGGCCTGGYCCGCCTGGAGGAGCCCGAGCGGGACCTGAGCAGGGTCCATGAGCCCCTTCGGGGCGGCAGGGAGGAGGATGGGGCTGCCTCATATCCGTGGTGGCCAGCGACAGGACAAGAGCAAATGGCCACAAACGGGAGCACCGGCAGTTCCACAGGAACTTAAGGAAGTTTCTTTCCCGGGAGGGAGAAGCCCTGGAACAGGGTGCCCAGAGCGGTGCTGGGGTCTCCTGCTCTGGAGCTCCTCAGGACCCGCTCGGACACAACCCTGGAGCAGATGATCCCTAGAGGTCCCTGCCCACCTTCCCTCTATGCATTTGGGGTTCATGGTTTGGGGTGCAGCCCCCCTGTCCCTCCTGCTTCGAAGCCTCGCGTGGACCCCGCGGCCAAACGAACCGCTGCTCCCTGCCCAGCRCGCTGCCCTGGCGGGGGCGGCTCCTCCCGGCTGCTGCGCATAGACGAGATGCTCCAAGGCCTCCTCACTGCAATCCTATGCAAGAGGCCCCACTCCCGCGCCCGCCCGCGCCTCYTTCCTGCCCTCTTCTCAAGGAGGGGTTTGTTTCCAGCTCGGATGGGGGTTTTGGCAGGGCCGGCCCCACRCTCGGGGAAAATGCAGCGTTTGTGCTGCGGCAGCCCCGGCTGCAGCAGCACTGCCGACCTCCAAAGCAGAACCGCGAGCGACGGGCAGAACGCAGCACCCCGAGGCGGCAGCGTCCCTCTGCACCCACAAGCGTCTCTGATTTACTCAGATTTTACTCTGATGCCTTCCGGGACCTTCCGGAGTTGCAGTTCAGCCAACAGACCTGAATTCTGAATGTGCTGGGCAATAGAAAACAAACCTAGAGCAAACCTGAGAGAGGAAACCCAACTGCATCCATAGGCAGGAACTGAGGTTCTCCAAACACTCATTCATTCAAATAATTATTAAAGGCTTCTTTAAAAAAATCTTTTGGAAAAAGATAAAAAGTCTTATTTATAAATAAATGCACTTAGATTCTCAAAACCAGCAAGTTGCCTTTACAGTAACAGTTTCACAAACCTTTCTTTCCTAAAGTTCCTTGTTGATCGCAACCAGCTCAAACCACCGCTCCACGGTGCCCAAGAGACAACTGGGGCAGATCCAGTCTTTCTTTCAGACCAGAGCACGTGGTCCAATAAAGCCAGGGCTGCTGCATAGGAGCGCTCCAAGAACGAGACTCTTGGGCAGCTCGAGACGYGAGAGCTCCGGCACAGGAAGGGCAGACGCGTGCGTGAAACCACAGCCAGGTCTCACGACCGTCTCTTTGATCCATGGACGTGGTCAAAAGGCTGCTTTGATACCAAACTTTTGAGGACAGTTTGATGGCAAAACGCTGCTTCTTCCTGGGGCGGCCAAGTCATTCAGACTGGCAAGCAGGAGCCCCCAGCCTGGCGGACTCGTCCATCTCCATTACATCTCAAACGCTGCRATATCAGCAATGATACATAACGAAGGCAGCAGCTGAACCAATGYAAACCCTATTAGGGCACGTCTGGAGGTGACAGGGCAAAGAGCAATGCAAGAAACATGAGACTGAATGACTACCATGAATATTGCCCACAGCTACAAAACGAGGACAAGAAAACAACAAACGGGCCAGAGCAGCGATGAGTTTTTCCCTTTGCAGGAAGATGTGACTTCGGAAGCTGGCCGATCTCTGGGGCCAGGAGTCACTTCCAACCTTCGTAACCCTCTTACTTAGTGTGTGTGATGGCATCTTCCTCTCCTGGCTTCCCTCATGGCTGCTGGGACAGACTAACCTTTCGGATCAAGTGCTGCTCCATTATTTGGAGCACTTCCAAACAGATTCCCTGCTGTCTTGAAGCACGAAACTCACCAGCTGCTAAGAGAAAACCATTCGGCCAGCCTCCTTATTAAACAAGCCAGCAAAGAGTGGGAAAAATTACATTTAACTAACAAAACCAGCTGCTTGTTAGAAAAGGTTTCAACATATTCAAAAACAGCTTAGTAAAAAAGGGATATATCTGTCTCTAAAGACAACTAAACTCCCAACCTGTCCTGCAATGACTGCAGTTATGTTCAGTTTTGCAGAGCTACTCGGTGCGAGTGCTACTGCTCAGCACAAAAGGGTCAACATTTGACTAAGCTCCATAAAAATGAGTGATCCCTTTAGGTAGTTAAGAAGTCTGCCCAAAACTGTTTTAGAACAGTCCCAAGAGGATAAACTGTAATTCCCTGATATCTCAAAATGCTCAAGTTCCTGCACATTCAACCTGGGCTTTACTTTTGCATTGAAGGTTGCCTCAATTTGAGCTAATTCTTTGGAGGAAAAAATAAAAACACCAAAAATATATAATTCTTCAAGTCCAATTAGTTTTCCAGCTTGATTGAGGTGGTAAAAAATCCCTCACCTCTGAAGTTTTGAATGCAAAACACCCCCTCAACAGCCTGTTCTTTCTGAAGGTCCAGATCAGGCCACTCCGCAGAAGGGAACAAACACCTCTGTTTACTGCATAAAGCCTGTTTTGGGGCTGTCATCTCAGGACAGCTGAGAGCTAAAACCCACCACTTTGGCACTGAGGTGCTTTTTGGGAGCAAATACYTCCTAATATCCCAAAACAAGGCTGCAGGTCACTTGCTGGCCAAAATTTGTGAAAGCTTCCCATCACTCGAGGCCGAGCTTTAGGAGCACCTCTCAGTGCTGTGCTGAAAAGCAGTGCTGTGCTGTGAGCTACCACGGAGGCTTCAAGCCCTGCGGACGGGACCACGCMGGCAGGACCAGCGCGCCGTTTCCCAGCCACGCGGCGGGTCTGACAACAACCCTCTGCTCCCAACATGGCTTGCTGGCAGCACCTTGTGTACATACCTCTRTGTACATACATAATGTGTGTATAAACATAAATGTTCTTTTCCTTTACAAAGTCAGTAGCCCAGGATTAGGAGGTCACACTTTCCACAGCGATATCTGTTGGCTGATCCATTTCCATCACAGTTAGTGTGGATCCCTCCAGGTCTTCYGTGGTTACTACGATTGTGTCCATGTCGGCGACCTCCTGGAGCAGCGTCACCTCTGCCCCATTGGGCTGCTGCCTCACCATGGCTGCAAGCTGCAGCCGGTATCGCTCAGCCTCCTGCTCCTTCTTCCTCAGCTGGCTCCGGTATTSCTGAGCCTTGCGGTTCACCTCCTGCAGTTGCTGCTGCAGCACCTCCCTTTCATCGCTGTCCTACAGGAAAGGCAGACTGCTCAGGATGGAGGCYCAGTTGGCAATTCCAAAGCCAGCATGGGGAAACAGGGCATGCAAGTGTTAAACCAGCACACGCTTCAGGTTGCTTCAGCAACCAGAAGGGTCTTAGGGCAGTGTTAGACTAAGGAAGACATTGCTTGGCTCAGCTGCTTGCATGCTCGCTGCCAAGTTAGGGATGCAGACAGGAARAGGGAGAAGGAATCATGCAGGGCTTGTTGCCGAGCTGTCCTCTGGCTCAGGGCGCAACGCGAGCACACTCTGCAGCGTGCGAAAATGCACAGGAGACACGTGCAGACAGCTACAAACGGGAACACCTACCTTCTCTTCCTYCAAGTCATTTATTTGTTCTGCTTTTTGCTTCTTGGCTGGTGGCTCTTCTTCCTCTTCTGCAACATCGCCGTTTTCGATAATGGCCTCTTCTGTAACCTGACCAGTAGGTACAGTTAACACTGTAAACAAACCAAATATGAGAAATCATACAGTATGAGAGAGGCTTTGGGCACAGATGTGTCCAGAAAGACTACTCTGAAATCAGTACATCTGTRTCGGTCTGCAGCAAAAGAGAAGGGAGGGTCAGCAACGCCTCGCACTCCCCAGAGAGGAGCTCTGGAGCAACTCACCAGGTTTGTGTTAGACTSTTTGCCATAAGAAGCAAGCAGCTATTTCAGAGTCCCATCACAGCACAGGGCTGGTAGAATCCAAAGTTGAAGGTTTGGGTCTTAGAAAATATGTAACATTATCATTTTGATGGTTCAATAATACAATTAAGAGCCAGGACAGGTTAGGCAAGAGGAACAGAAAGCTACCTGGAGAGCTCCCAGTACAGACAGCCYGGCTGGTTGAGCTCAGAGGCAGCTTTAAGCACCTGTAGATATGGCAGAGAACAAGTGCATTTTAAATCCGCAAAAATGAGTTTTCCTTTTGGGAAGCCAGTAGCAGGAATTCATCCTCCCAAGGAGCAGCAGCACACCACGTGAGCTACAGAAGGTAACTCCACCTAAACAGCTCTCCTTTTGTCTTCCTTTGACTAAGAGTGGGTTACAAGCACRGAATTATTTCTATTGATTTGGCAAATTACACTGAATAATTAACAGGCTTTAGGAAATGCTTTCCACTCACAAAGGCTGTRAACAGACAGAAGTGACACAGTTCATCTCACACTGTAACACTGCAGACATGTTCCAGGAGAGCTATTTTTCTTGTCTCTTCCCCTCACGTCTAATACTAATATAAACAGCCAAACATCCACAGAACTATGTTAAAAACAAGGCAGATGAATTACATCCCTGGAGGAAATAAAAACTGCCCAAGACAGGGTAAAGCAACAAGCTTTGTCCAGCTGCCAGTGGGACAGCAGCCGACCGCATTTTTACTCCTCAAATTTTTTTAAACAGAGGCGTTTGGTTTCAAAACAAAGATTCAAACATACTGTAGTGCAGCAGCACAGACGCGTATCAGACTGCAAGCCAGCCCCTGCCAAGCTTTATCGCTGCAGTAAATCACATGAGCTTGATAATCCTGCCTGGTCCCCAACAGCAGGGCACGAACCTGTTATAGCACCACGGTGGCCAGCCAAACCGCACGAGCAGCCGGCTCCGCGCGGCTCAGGAGGGTCCAGTTACCAGCATGGGAGGGTTTAATCTTTTTAAAGTTCAGCTCTTGGCAGTGGCTGGCGGCTTCCCGGGCTCGGCTGCCCCTCACCTTGCTGTCCGTCCTCCATGGTGACGATGAAGGGCTGGCTGAGGCTGCTCGTGGGCATGGCTGCCTGCAGGCTGCCCAGGGGGACTCCATCTGTCACAATGGTGATAACTCGCTGCCCGCCGCTGCCAACCACTTGCTGTATCGCAGAGTCTACAGAAGTAGCTTCCATTATTTCCTCCCTGTTACCTTGAGAAATAAAGGGCCAAGAAAGTCAGTATTTGCCTCCCTTCCTTGCAGAAGGGCCGAGGCCTAAYGAAAAAGCTCACGTGTGCAGCACCCGAACACTGGGAGAGCTGCTTGGGAAAAAAAGAAAGCAGAAATACAAAAAGTCTTGGTGGAAAACAAACCCCATAACTAAACCTTAGTTACTAACAAGAAAAAATTCAATTGCATTGGGATGAGTTTAGAACACCAAGCAAATTCACTAAATTAAAAGCTCAAGAGCTGTAWGTAGCTGCTAGGCAGACTTGGCTCCCTCAAAGGCCCTCAAAATCCTCCATGCTTCAGGACCCCCAACTACACCAGCGTGGCCCAGCTAACCCAAGGGAGGCTACGTGGTTTGGCTGGATGGCTCCAGACCCGTTCATCTCTCAGGGACGCTGTTTTTAACGGCTTAGGGCTTGCACAAACACTCAGGGCTGGAGCCCCCAGCTGCATCCTGCTCCTGGCGCTCGCTGCAGCACAGGAAACGGCCACCGGACCCGCTCTGTGCACAGGGCGCCAGGCAGGAAAACGCCTGAGCACCGAAGGTTAAGAAACCAGTTGTGTGGCACTATCAGCTCAAAAAAGTAAAATTGCTCCCTCTAAATTCAAGGAAAGATGCTGAGTTTGGGGGAAAACGTGAATTCAAAAGTCAAAGGATTACAAATCTTTAACTATCAAACTCCTAAACATGAAATTAATTAAGGATCAAATGTTGTACTCTACAAACAGACTATAAAAGATTATAGAGAGAAACAAATCAGAACAACCTTCCAAAAGAAAAAGCTGCCAGAGCCTCAAGAGACTCAAAGCACTTGTTAAATAGCAAGATTCTATAAGGACATGAAACTGAACAAACTGGCAACCTGAGGAGAAAGAATATTTCAAACAAATATCTTCTTAAACAAATATTTATCTACATTTATGTATGCAAAATAAAATCCATATTCTGGAGTATTTTTGTAACTGTAAACATGTCAAAAGCAACACGCCAGGGTCAGAACAGGGCAGGCTACATAATAAATACAAAGTCATTTCTATCAGCAACAGCTGGCTTTTGGATTTGAGCTGGGGTAACAATTCAAACCAGCAGCAAATCAACATATGTTTAACCTCAACTCTTAGTTACTATGAATCAAGTCAAATCCACTCCCAGGTACCCACTCTGAAATTTTATGATATTTTAAACCAGTTTGAAGCAAATATAGCTTTATATCATTGCAAGCCACTATCAATGAATGGATTTACTTCAGGCTTATTGGAAAAGCTGTGGAAAGCCAACCCGGCTGCTGTGCTGACGCCGAGCTCTGATGTGGCGACGTGGACAGGCTGTTGGCCGCGCAGTCATGCTGTCTGCTGGGACTCAGCGCGCCGAGCTCGAGCTGCTGCACTGTTGTGAAAAGGGGTTGCTATGCACGCAAGGACTTGGCTTTGCTTCCTACTGTAACTTCCAAAATTGCAAACGCCATGGAATATATTGGACTAGTTGGCTGTTGTGAGTAAACTGTGCTACCCAAGTTCTTACTCAATTGGGAAGGGCTCCGGGTACTGTTTTCAGCATTACTTCATGGAGCAAACGCTTTTCAAAAGTCACTCAGCAGTCAGCGATGCAAGAGTCAGAGTAAATCTCTGTATCAAAATACACTGAGCTGAGCTTCTCTTCTCCCCTCTCAGGTCTAGTAACCGAAGGAAAAAAAAAATCAAGGTTGGTGCAATAGTGTTGATGTGAGTAAGATAAACAAGCCTCTCGGTTCCAACACACAATGCCTCTTCCTTCAATTGACCAGAAGAAGTTCCTATTCAAAATCGGAAGTAATAAGAACGGAACAGGAAACTGAACTAAATGGGTGCAACCTCAGGACTTGACTTGCATGCATATAACTCACAGTCCCTCTTAAAAACATAATCCCGTGCTCCATTGCCAGCGTAGATTATAAGCACACACGGATAATACAATGGGAAGTTCATCTAAAGTTCCCCTGCCTCAAGCMCTGCAACCTATCCCTCTGTCTCACTTGCTCCTTGACTCTGCTTATGGAGGGATTTATTCCCAAAGGAGCCTTTTGAAAGGCCACRGGCTAGGCACATGAAAATATCGCGAGCTTGGCAGTTGTTTGGAGCAGTTTGAAATGACATTTCTAAACTAGAGTTCTTCAAGTCAGCTGAGGATATTCAGGCTCATTCAAATGATTTTTAAATAACTGAAGATCTTAGAAATTTAAGAGAAGTGAGAGAAATTTTAAAACGGTTAAGTGTCGGATTTTTGTCAAAATGAAAACACAGTCGTTGATGCCCTCTTGTGGGGAGCGAGGAAAAAACCCTCCCAGTGCAACCCCATACAGGAACACCCTGGCACGGATTATTTTAACGCTGACTGTTGCACACGTTGCAAGTGCCATGGAAGGAAACAGTCTGGGTATATCAACCAAGCCGCACGTGGACAATAAGCCATCATCTTGAGGYGGCCCCGAGGAAGCACATTACGTTGCAGGACGTAGGAGGAGAGGGGCAGCGAGAAGCGGGGAACTGTGAGGCTGGKGCTGAGCTCGCTTTTTTGGAGCACTGTGGAAGTCACCATGGCCACATACAAGCACAGGGTAGCACCAYAGAACACCAGTGTTCAAGATTTTAAAAGCCCTCTCTAGGTGGGAGGCAATCGTTCATGCATGTGAATGGTGCCACTAACTGAGGAGTTACGTGCAGTAGCAGTAGGACRAAGCCAAACGGCTTCGCTCACCTTTCCAAGCCCCCTTGAGACTGAAAGGAAACAAACAGATTTTCTCAACTACAGAAAAGTAACAGTAGTTACTAGGAAAGCCAGAATTATAGGAAAATAATTTGAAATTAGAAAATTTGTACTTAGCCTTAMGTGTTTCCCACATCGATATATGGCTTACAAACAACAAGCAATCTAACTATTTCTAGCATTTGATCCAGAACAAATATGTAATAAACTACAAATCCAACCAACCTGCTTGCCCTGCAAGGACTGACCATTTACACACACCAAAATCTTCATTCAATTTTTCCAGCCCATGGAGAACAAAGCAACTCGTTCCCTGGCTGCTCTGCAAAAGCAAGGATTTGGCACAAGCAGCCAACTCCCAGTATTTCTCTGGCGCAATCATACAAGCCTAAATTCTTGGGCTCTGTTGCTCCTAACAGACCTGGAGCAGACCCACAGATGAGCTCAGCACAGCTTGACCACTTACAACACAGCCGTCTGCAATTACGTTAGCTACAAGTCTGCTTTATTACCTTGGAGAGCAGAAATATTTTGAGGCTGAATGGGGCAGTCTGGTGTGTTTGGCTATRTGTCACCTTCTTCCTCTGCTCACCATCTGCCCTCTACTGGTAAAGCCCTGGAATTAAGAGGCATCCTGAAGGAGCCGTTAGGCTAAGACTTACCCGCTCAAGGACACCCAAAACCTTACCTGAGGTTGCTTTGGTGCTTGTTGAAGAAACAAGACCAGCGAGATTGAGAACTTCCCTTGAGGCAAGAAAAAATGGCGACGTGACGGCGACCGTGTTTGCAACCAGAGTCGTCCTCTCTGCATGCATGTTCACCTGGGTCTGCATCGCTTCCTAGGAAAGGGAGCAGAGTTAAGGCTATTTCCTTTGTGCCTTCGGTGCCAAGCAGTATTCAGCACCCACAAAGCTGCTTGGAGGCAGATAATTGCTCGCTGTAGCTTGTCATCAGACACAACAGGAACCTGCTCACTTGAGCACAGATCCACTTGGGGTAGGCACCAAGAATCCCTCCYAGTCTGCAGGGAAAAACACACTTCACCATGAGTCATCGGGCTTATTTAGACACCTACCTTGGGATCCTATGAATCACCTCGTAGAGGCGACTGTTCCTTTGTGCTGATAGGAAAAAGAGTCTGAATATCCAGCTCAGAGACTCTGCGCTTATCTGAGCCTAGAGATGGAATTTTCCAAGCCCAATGCCATGTCAGCTTGGCACATTGTTCAATTTACCTCAAYACTTTTGATCTGAGCATCAAAGTTTCTGTGAGAAACATCTGCATTTCCAGAGGTTGTGAGGGTTTCAACGTACCTGCAGCATTACCAGAGTCTCTGGATTGTTCTTGTCCAAAGCAATATCAAAAGCTGATTTATCAAACTTGCTAAAAACGTGCACATCCGCTCCATATTTGATCAGCAACTCCACGACATCCCGGTGGTTGTGCTCAGYTGCCCAGTGCAAAGCAGTCATTTTCAGCATGTCCTTTGCATTTACATCAGCCCCATTCTGGAAGAAATGGGCACTGCTCATCAGGGCAGCACCATCCCGTACCACCAAACATCACTTAACACCCAACAAACGACCCTCAAAGAGCCCAGTCTTATCAGCCACTGATCCGACAAGTCACCTTTACCTTGATTATTTATAAAATAGTTTGTAGAAATAAAAAGAGCTCTGTCTAATTCACTAAGCTTACCCTAATCAGCAGCTCTACAATATGAGTGTGTCCGTCTGCTGCAGCCATGTGTAGGGGAGTCCTGTCCACTTTGGTTCGGGCATCTCTGCTCACACCAGCTCGGAGCAGCACCTCCGCCGTGGAATAGTGGCCGTACCGGGCAGCGAGGTGGAGAGGCGACGTCCCAAGCTGCGAGGTCATCGAGAAAAGTCTCTGTCAGTTCACAGCAGAAGGGGATGGGCACAGCAATCAACATGTGTATGTGCAGCAGCTTTAATAACCAAAATAACCTTTTCTTCCAGGAAAACCCAGTCATCAGCTTTATTCTTCACTTAGAAACAGGCAGCTGTACATCCAATATTTTTCCTGATGGATTTATGCTCTTTATGGATATTTACATTGTCTGATAGTTTGACAATCAAATACAGGTGTGTGTTCTCCACTGTCATTCACTTATCACTGATATTAGAGTCTTTCCAGGATAAAAGCAGAATAGGCCTACCTTTTCTACATCGTGACAGAGAATTGAATCCCTAGTTAGATAAGGACAGTATTGAAATATTACTAGGCTCTACTTCCCCTGACAGAGATAATTCCTTTATTTCCCAAACCTTCAAACAAGTCAGGAAACTAAGACAATTGGCGATGGAAAATACCTGCTGCTCATGTATTCACTCTTAYCAGGTTCTCTGATTTTAAAACTGTTATTTTTGCATTTTCATTAAAGCTTTAATTTCCCTTCCTACCCAGGATGGGCCGATTTATTTTTATTTATTTACCTTTCAAACAAAGATGATTTTCCTGGCAAGTTTAACCAAACCAACAAAGCATTCCTTAATAACTTCCCAGTACTAGAAGGTTTAGCAATTCATCCAATTCAACTTCCTTGGCTAGGAAAGAACACTACAAGACAGTACCTCCAAGAAATGCTTTCAAAACTAACAACAAATAGACTTATTGCCAAGAAGAGTTTAAATGTTGTTCAACGTGTCCTGCTGCGGCCTGGCAGAGAAACGCTCCCCCTTCTCCAACGTACCCAGTCGGTGGTAAACGGAGCGCCGTTCGCCATCAGCGTCCGCACTTCGTCATCTTGGCCTTTGCGAGCTGCTTCTAGCAACCTCTTCCCTAAGTCCACTAAGGACATCTTTGGACATGGGAACGAGAATTTGCTGAAAGCTGATTCAACAGGAGGGAACAGGATACGTAGGAAAAAGAAAGTGAGGCAGAGACATCTTAAAAGTGCAGTACAGCTAATGCATGCAGAGGGCAGCTGGACCAGCAGACCTACTCTCTTCYCAACAGAGCTGAGTCCAACAATAAAGACAGACTCAAATGTTTTTCATACATTATATATATGTTTTTTCCATTGCAAGCCTTGAAATATCAAGGGAAGGCAACCACAGGCTAAGCCTCTGAGCAGATCAGATAGCACAAAACATCAGGACCCCACCTACCTCAAAAGGGCCTTGCACGAACACAAAGACTGGCCCATGTGGCTCCAGTTCCAAGAGCAGAACCTATAAAAGAAYAGCAAAACAATTCACATTTACTGCACAAGGCAGCTTTAATTTTTAAAGTACTTTTAAGAACACAATTTCCAAGGTAAAGCTAACTGAAGGGGGGGGAAGTACCTCTGTCCTCTATTGGCAGTGCATGCAACAAACCTTGGGACCTTTGCTGACTTGTGCAAGCTCACAAAGGAAAGCAGAACCTAAGAGTTCCCATTTCTGTGCTCAATCTAGACAATAGCACCTCTACTTATTTCAAACTACATTACATTTTTCTTTTTATTTCCTTTTATTATAATTCTAGGAAATAGCCAAAAGCTCTAAAACATGGTCTACTGCTTCARTGAACAAATAGTGTCTCAGAGACACACTAGAAGCCCTTATCAGCAACACAAGTGCTGTAAAGTAAAACCAAACAGAAACCTCGCCCTAAATCTCACCAGGCAAAAATGCCTGTATCAACTACTCCYTCCTAAAATACCTCTCATTCTATAGGGCTACTTTAAAAACGTAGGCTTTTTTCTATGCGTGCAGCCTCTGGTTCAGAGAGTTGAAGAATCCAGGAGCGTTCAGTTCACTGTGATAAAAACACGATGCTCATGGAAACACCCCGTGGAGAAAACCCCAGTGCTATTTCCAGCTGCTCACACAACACGTGTGACAACGGCTGGAAACTGCTCCTCAAATCCGTCCCGTTATCGGCGGCACGGCTCCGGACGGCACCAAATGCTGCATGCAACAAAACTCAGGTCCTCCAGAAAACCACGCAGGGAGGAGTAGAAAGGGCAAGGAGCCCAAACCAGAGCTGCTGTACAACCCAGAGCCCCTCTGGGAGCCTTCTTGCTGCTCACGTTAAAAGCACTTGCASGTAACTTTCCAGGCACAAGCAGTTCCACCAAATGTCGTGGATCACAAGGCAACGTATTTGCAAGCCTGAAGTAAAAAAAAAAAAAGGAATGGAGAAACTGGCTCATCAATGAAAAACACCAAAAATCTGCTACTCTGCTCTTATTACASTGAAGTGCTGCTACTTATTAACGCCTTTTTGGAGCCCTCACCTCACACTCCTGCTTGRTGATGTCAGGGAAGGGTTAAGCCTGAGGTTTCTCTTTTTCAAGTGGTTTTAAAGTATTTGCAAATTGCAAACTTGCAACAGTTGACAAGCTCTGTGCTTGCACCCTCCTCCCAAGGCACCCCCTTCCCTCTGCTGCAGGTGGAGGGTAAAAGCAAGGAACCCGCTTCCCAAAACGAGTAAATTCCCCCTTCTTAACAACCCACTTGGGTTCCCAAGCCCGCACGGTGCTGCAAACACAACCCAAAAYAGGAGAGCCCTCCCCAAAAAGTAAAAAACAAACAAATATCAAACCAGCCAACCCCTCTCCCCTTATTAGCACTATTTCCACACTTGGAAAGACCCCCCCCTCCCTTGCCCAAGGACCCTCCTGCACTTACTCCCCACGCTGGAGACGGGGCCTCGCTCCCCCCTGCCAGGACCTCCCCAGGGCCTGGACCCTCCTTTCCCGCTTCACCAGGACCCTCTCCCAAGGAGGAGCCCCCGACCCGGCGCGCAGCCGGGATCTCCTCGGGGCACC
>PTEX01000469.1:53983-71565 GCA_003342815.1 Eudromia elegans
GGGGGCGGAGATGGGGTGAGAGTCTTCCTTGGGAATTTGGGAAGGACCAGGAATGCCAGGCATTTAAAGGCCGGGCAAAAAGAGCCCCAGCTGTAAGATGCTGGATTGGGAGGGCTCAAACCCCAGGTGAAAGAGCCCTATGAGCAAATGCGGAGGCAAATGACGTGTCGCTTGTCTGCGTTTTGATAGTTTTGTGGGAGTTTTTGTTTGKTTTTTTTCCACGTAAGGAAACCGGGTGCTGCACGCAGCTGCATGCAAGGGCTGGGATCAGACCCCTTTGGCGATGCAGGGAGGACCGTGACGGAGTGCAGGGCGCTGAGGCGTGGACGCAGCCGAGGACGAGGGGGGAAAAAACGTGCTCAAGTTCAGTCCCCGATAATGTTATCGGGGCCGGGCAGATGCCTGCTTGCCTGGCTTGTACATCGGGGGTACACCGGGGTCTGACAGTGCAAACTTATAGGTGGTTTTGTGAGCTTCCAGGGCAGAAGTCACCCAATAACCAAGGAAACCAAAATAACTGGTGAAACATAACCAATAACCAGGGAAACCAAAACAAATCCTCTTGCTCCAAAGCCTTCCTACACTCACACAGCATTAGACCACTCTGCCAGGTGCAGGGGGCACAGAAATAGACCTTTTATTTAGCATCCTCTTCAATTTCCAGTGTTCCAACAGGAAAAAAAAAAAAAACACAGACATTACGGCCAAGGCAACGTGTTCCCATTTCAGCTTCCAGTTCACAGTTAAAAAGACTTCAAACAATTTAATGGCAAAGTACAGAAAGAGCTGGATTCCAGTCGCTATGGATTCTTAAGCATCCGCAGGAAAGTGTGTTTTTTTAAATGATTTTATTCCAGGTTTCATAATAAATACTGTGGTTACCCCGGCTCGGGACACAGAAATCAAACAGCTCTGCTCAATAGAGTTTACATTTTCCACCACTGGTTTAAAGCAGGTGATTTAGAATCGTTCAGGACAGCAAACGTGTCGGGTTGGCTCCCCACAGAAAGCAATCTTGTGAAGAAATTGCATAAAAAGAACCATCCTGGGGGTTCTTTTTCCCTCGTTTCGAAATGGCACCGGGAAGCAGAGCCTGTTGATATCCCGGGTTAAAACTTCCCCCAAACAAAACACAGCATCTGGCAAGATTCCCACGTGAACGACTGGGTGTTTTGGGGCTGTTTTATAGCCACGGGCTGATGAACGGGTGGGCAAGGGGAGACGTTTTCCTTCCAGGGTGGCATCGTGTTAATTCTCCCCTCTGTCTTCCAGCTCTTCTTGTCACCCAGCTGTGAAGGGACACGGGGCACCCCAGCCATCAAGTCCAGAGTCACCCATGAGCTCAGGTGAGTGGGGAGTGAAACAGGGAGAAAATCACAGCGAGCACCTGACGTGACTGACCACAAGACGGGTTCCCAGCAGCTAATGGAAGGCCTGTGTCCTTCCTTGCGCACAAATGTGTTTCTTACAATAAATAAATAAATTAAATAAATAAATAAATAAATAAATAAATAAATAAATAAATAAAAGCGGAAGAGGAAGGCGCAGAAGCAGCTGCGGCTGTTTCTGCCCCTTCCGCTTGCGTTTGCCCCTTGCTGGAGGAGCTGCTTGCATGATCGTGGGCTTCCCATGGGAAGGGAAGAAAATCGGGAACGGGTGGAGCCAGAGGCTGCAGCTTTGCGGGGAGCCCCGTGGAGCCGCCAAGTTAAATTGCAATGTCAAAAAATGTGCCTGCAGAACCRAAAACAACCCCCAAACTGACAACGTGCAGAACTAACACCCTCAAATCCTCGCATGCCTAGCAGGGGGCGAGGAGGGCTTCAAATGAGATCAAAATCCAGCGAGCTGATGCTGGCGATGGGGGCTCTCCAGAAGTTGAAGCTGCTGAACTGCAGCAGGGTGCTGTCTTCCTCGGAGCCGTCCTCTTCCTCGGCCGGCTTCCGCTCGCCGGGGCGCTTGCCCAGCGCTCCCTTGGGCTTGTAGAGGGCCCCGTCGGCGAGTCCCAGCCCCTCCAGCTCCGCCGCGTCCAGCCGCGGGATCGGCATGCGCCAGTAGATGAAGGAGTCGTACTGGCTGCTCATGGTGTCCAGCATTTTCAGGCTGAGGCGACAGGAGGCAGGGGAAAGAATAAGGAGAGAGAAGCGCCCCCCCCCGGGAAGGGTTTGGGCTTTGGCCCCCCAACCCGAAATTCAGGGCTGGGGCTGCTTGGGGCTGCGGTCACGCTGAGCACAGGGAGGTGCCCACAGGAGCCCTTGCTGCTCCATGCCTCAGTTTCCCTTTCTCTTTGCACAAAGTGRAGCTCGCCTCAAGCCCACATCCCCCCACCCTGCTCCATGTTCCCGGTGGGAACACATGCCGAGCGTCTGGAAGTGCCTGGAAGCAGCAGCCGGTGCCGCAGCGCGTCTCCCGCCACCCCACCCCGATCCGTGCGGAACTGGGCAAGAGCCGGAGGCCGCGGGGGCCAGCGGCCGCCTCCGAGCTGAGTCATGGCAGCACCGACCGCCGTTCCCTGCTGGGATCGGCATCCACCTCCCGCGGCTGGGACTGCTGTCACAGAGCCGCTGGGAAGATAGGAGCCCAAGCGAGCCCGAAGGATGCTCCTTTCCCCCGTGATTTTGCCCCCTTTTTCAGCCTTGGGAATTGGATTCCTGAAGGATGAACTGGGTGTCCCCAGAGCGGAGCTGTTCCCGTTCCAAGGGGTGACAGGCGGATGGGGCTGGACTCCGTGATGCTCCATGGAGGCTCCCGGGTCACCCCAATGGGGAAGGAKAGTTAAAGAGCCTCCCGCTTGGGGCGGATTTCAGGGTGTCCGAGCGCAGTGTTGGGCTCGGGGTGACAGATCCCTCCGGCACCGGCGTGGAGCAGACACAAAAATTAAAGGTGCGTTTGGAAAATGTCCCTCAAACGGTCCCCATGGGGACCACCCAGCACCTTCATTCACTCTCCCCCATGCAGCCCCCGCTCACCGTTTCTCCCGAAAAAGAAAAATAAAACCCCAAGCCCGGCATTCCGGCCGGTGTTCCGGGAGCAACCGCGGGGCCCCGCGGCAGCCGCCCGGCTCCTACCTGCAGGTGGAAGCGGCAGCGGCTCTTTGTGCTGGCGGCGCCGCCCGGCTTTGTGCGCGGCTGCTCCGCAATGCAGCCCCTCGCCGCGCGCCCGCGCCCCCCCGGGACACGCGTGACGCGCCGGGGACGCCCCCACCCCGAGCGCGGGGCGCGCCCCTGACGGACGCCGGCAGCTCCGCGATGCCACCACGGCGCTTGGGGCTGCCCGTGGTGGATTTTGGGGTGCGGATGCAGGATTTGGGGCTGGGCTGGCCCTTCTCCTCATCTGCCCCCTCCGGATTAAGGTTTCTTGTGGCACCTGGAGGGGAGTGGAGGCTTTTGTGTCCCCTTCCTTTTGGGGACATCCCGCTGCCCCAACTCACCCTCTTGCGATGTGGGATAACAGCGTCCCGGTGCTTGGGGATCCTGGGAGATCGGGTGGGACAGGATAGGATGGATGGAGATGGGATAAGACGGAATGAGATGGATGCTGCGGGAAGAGGCAGCCTCAGGACTGGATCCCACCTAGGATGAAGGAGAAGGAAGCAAAGGTGCCCCCCACCGGGACCCCCCCCCCCCGCATCCCCCAGCACAGGCAGCGGCGGCTGAGACCGGGCACAACTCGTTGCACGGGTGGCCGAGGGGGACGGTGTAAGTGCGCGGGGTCGGGCCTGTGAGCGGCGGGGCCGGGTGGCCGCCGTCCCGGAGCGGACGCATTCATGGGGGTTTATTTGTGGGGGGGGCGCGTTGGGGACTTGGCTTCGCTGTTGGCTCGTATGAGGTTGCGCTTGGTGGCCCTTCCCGCGTGGCAAATGAATGGGGCGACGGGGCGGGGGGGCCTCTTCCGCTGCCCCCTACCAGGAAAAGTTGGGATGGGGAATTTGTCGCCTTCCCCCCCCCTCCAAAAAAAAGAAAAAAAAAGGATAAAAAGACATAAATGGAAGTGCCCGGTTTCCCCCACCGTGCAGCTGCTGCTTTGTGTTGCCTGCCCCACCGTCCCATCTGCCCCAGGCCCGAGGCCACGGTGAGGGGCGGAGGGGGCAGTACCCTTCCTCCTGCCTCAGTTTCCCCCTTGAGCGGTGCGGGGCCAGGCTGAAGGCCGGGGGATGGTGCCGGGGAGCTGGTGCTGGGCCGCAGCGGAGCGGGTCGGGACAAGCCCGTGCATCCCGTGGCRCCCCGAGCACGGACAGCAGCAGCTCCCCTAGCCAGGACGTTGCCGCGACCGGAGCCCCGGGACTGCGTCCCGCTGGGAGCCTGCACAGAGGGAAAACGGGGAGGGAGCATCCACATCCTCCCGGCAGCCGGGGTGGGGGGAGCTCCGGCGTGGAGACCCGGGAGCTTCCCGGGCGGCTGCGCAGGCGCCGGGCCCTCCCTCAGCGGAGCAGGAAGCGCCAGCCCGGCCGCCGCGGACTCCGGACCCCGGCAGCACCAGAGCAGAGGAAGGGACTTTTCCTGTTTCCCAGCGCAAAGGGGGGGGGAAAAAATCAAATTCCTTCTCCTGGGCACCTGCTCGGTGCTGGATTGGAGCGCTGGGAGGTGCCGGCTTTTCCTGGGGGATTGCAAGGCCCAAGTCTCCGGGGGCTTAGAGAGGATTGTGCTCCAGGCCGTCAATGCTGGTCTCCCCGCTGGGACAGGGGAGTTTTGCATGTGGTGGCACTGGGTGCACTTTGGAAGTGACAAGTTGTCACTCGGTGGGGTCCCCACAGTGCCAAATCTGTGCGGATTTGGGGTGGAATTGGGCCCTGGGGCAGACCTGCTGTTTCCTTTTAGACCCCCCGTCTCCTTTTAGAGCTGGAGCGGAAGAGCTCTACCTCCGGCCCCCTTCGGAAAGGCCGGGATATTTATAGCGGCCTCACTCAGGGCGTTGGGATTCGCTCCCCGCCGAGCCGGCTCCGCTCGCCATCCCACTGCCAGCTCCAGATAACGGGGCTGGATCCGACCCCGTTGCCGACGCTGCAGCCTCCCACCGTGCCTCAGTTTCCCCAATATGAGGCCTCACTCGCAGGGGACCCTGGGGGACGTCCCCAAGGTGGCTGGTGAAGGAAACCATCCCTTGGGGTCCTTGCCCAGATTCCTCCATGCCGTTGCCTTCCTGCAGGTGCCAGAACCACCATCTTGGCTGTCCCCAGCGGGTGCCCGKCTCCGTCTCCATGGAGTGAGGCAGCGCAGGGGGTCCCTGTGCCGGTGGCAGCCCCTCGCCACAGGAACGCTGGCCGCCACCGCCGAGATGAGTGACTTCTGGCACAAGTTGGGCTGCTGCGTTGTGGAGAAGCCGCAGCCGGTGAGTAGCTTCCAGGRGGCCACTTTGGGGACCGATATGTCCCCCAAGGCTTCTGGGGACTTGGGGTCCGTGGACAGCAAAGGTGACAGGGGTTAATGGCCTTCATCTGCTTGTAGAAAAAGAGGAGGAGACGGATTGACCGCTCCATGATTGGGGAGCCCATGAACTTTGTGCACTTGACGCACATCGGCTCTGGTGACATGGCTGTTGGCGAGGACCTGCCCATGGTACTGAGCCCACGCTCGCGGTTGGGTGGCGGGTGTTGCGGGTGGGCCGTGGGACTCGTGGTGGGGTGAGGGGGAGCATGGGTGGAGCTGGTGGGGTCTCGTGGTGGGGTGATGGGTCTTGTGGTTGGGCCAGTGGGTCTCATGGTTCAAGTGACAGGTCTCAGTTGGAGCGACAGTTCATAAGTTGGGTAATGGTGTTCACAGGGTGGGAGAGAGGTCCTGGAGCTAAGCACCGGGTCTCACATTTGGGTGATGGATCTCATGGTTGGGTGATGATGTCTTGTGGTTGGTGAGAGGCCTCATGGTTGGGCTAATGAAACCCAKGGTTGGGCGATGTATGTCACAACTGGGGTGCCAGGTCTCACGGTTGGATGATGGGTCTCACGGTTGGATGCCAGGTCTTTTGGTTGGGTCCTGGCTCTCACAGTTAGGTGATGGGTCTCATGGTTGGATGCCAGGTCTTGTGGTTGGGTCTTGGGTCTTATGGTTGGGTGATGGGTCTCCGTGCTCTCCCTCAGACAGGTGCCGTCCAGGAGATGAGGTCCAAGGGCGGCCGGGAGCGACAGTGGAGCAGCTCCCGGGTGTTGTAGCGTGAGTACCTGCCAATTCTGGTGCCCATGACACCCCTGGGCACCCTGCTCACCACAGGCAGCTTTACCCCCTCATCCCCAAACTGTCCATACTCATCTGTCCATCCAGGGCTTTGGTAACCTGGCACCTCTTGGACCCTGCAGGTTCCCAGCGAGTTCWGCCCCACCTTGAACTGCCTCGTCCCCGGCGGGGAAGAGCCGCCCTCGCGCGTTTCGTCCCTGGTAACTTATGCCCCGGCCGCCGTGCCCGCCRCGCYGCCGTTTCCTGCTGACCCCCGTCCCGCGTCCGCGACGTTTCTCCAGCGGCTCCCTCCATCCCGGAGCTCCGCGAGCATCAGTCCCACGGAGTGACCTCCCTCCTGCACCACGCGAGGAGCCCACGTGCCAAACACTCCCTGGACCTCTGTGATGCCCAGACYGGCACTGGGAAGAGCGCGGAAAGCGGAGGCCACGCAGCTCCCACGGCATCACTCCGGCCCTGGCGATGAGCCCACCCTTCCCGCCGCCCTGCGCCTCTCTTTTTTTTCTAGGGTATTTTATAACTCGCCCAGCACCGGCCACTAGCTGGGAGCGCCGGCAAGGAGGGACTCGCTCCAATGTGGCTGTAGTGGAAAGCGCCCTGGGAAGCCCCATCTCGGCTTTTCCCTCCTGTTGGCGGAGTGGGAAGTCACCCCCCACTGTGGAAAACACCCGGAGAAAAAACCGGTCCTGGAAATAAAAGCCTTGCACTGGTCCGAGAAGCTCCCAATCCTCATGGAGCCCAAGCCACAAGCGCCTCCATGCAGCAGTTGCAGGCCACGATGGTGGCAGCCTGGAGGCTCTTCAGGAGCCCGCAGGGATACGGGAATGTGGGGACAGGGGAATTGCTGCCGAGGGCTGCGCACAGTCGCTTCTCGCATGCATTGCACACTCTCTTTGCACGCTCGCTTTGCACACTCATGCCAGTTGTCCCCATTACCGCTGCTGTCACTGTCCCCATCATCTCCGGACCTATTCATCAGAGTCCCTATTTCACGGCCTTCCCGCCCTGTTTCCAATCCAAACCTTGTCCCCAGCCTGCCCTGCTGCCCACATCCTTCCCCGGCAGGCTCCGTACTGGTGGCACAAGCCTATGTGAGACCTCGGGGACTCTCTGTACCCCTCACACTGGGGATCCTGTGTTGGACACGGCCACCCAGCTCCAGCCGGGGCCCCAGGGATGGTGATGGCACTGGGCGTCCGAGGGGGTCCAAAGACCCCCTGGACACTGTAGGGCAGCCTGAAAACACCCACGAAAGAACAGCCAGGAGTCCAAAGTGGAGGAAAAGAGGGAAATTTAATCCTCAAGCTACCCGGAAAACCGTACCAAAGCCCTCCTGGGCTGCATGTGCAAAGGCCACCGTCCAAGGTGGGGACAGACCAGGCACCCATGTGCCCTGCCCCCACTAGCGCGGGCAAGAACAGGTTAAAATCCCTCCAGATGCCTTTGTTATCCAGGCGCCCGGCCCTGGAGCCGCCCACACAACCAGCTCTGCCTGCGGGATCCTGGCAGGCACCACCCAGGGCAGGGGGATCTCCCGACCCCCCGTTGCCACCGTTATTTTGGGGGGCTGCCACAGGTCGGGGGCTGCRCGGCAGCAGCAATGCGGCTGACGCGCTCGTACACGGCCTGGGGACAGAGTGGTGGCACGGCCTGCGCCAGGGGACACTCGTCCACCAGGCTGTTCACGGGGGTGGGCGGCAGGGCCGCGTCGTCGTCGGGGGCGGCCGGCGGCGTCCCCAGGGCGCCGCGCAGGATGGGCAGCACCTTCTTGCGCGAGGCCAGCGTGTTGCCCTGCGTGTAGGCGCAGATGCAGGGCCAGGGGCTGGGCAGGGCCCGGAGCTCCAGGGACGGCGTCGTGGCCTCCTCCAGCGCCCGGCACATCTGGAGGGGGCGCAGGGCAGCGTCTAGTGGGCGCCCCCACCGCCCCGCGCGGCGCTTCTCGCGGCCCAGGGGCACTCACCGCGCTGCGGACGTCATCGCGCCGGCTGTACGCCGCCAGCTGCCGGAAGGGCTCGTTGCGCTCGTTGAAGGAGACGGTCATGGCCACGAGCCCCGCGAAGCCCYGTGCCTCGCAGAACGCCTCCAGGTCCTGTAGCAGGCCGGGCCGCCGCAGGAACTCCTGGCGTGCGGGCGCAGGTGCTGGCAGCGGCCCCGCGGACCTGCCGCACCGCCTGCCCCGCTCTGCCAGCCTCACCTCCAGGTCCACGTAGATGCCGCTGATGCCCAGGGCCAGCTCGTCGTTGGCAAGGGCTTTGAGGTCCTTGCGCAGCATCTGCTCCGTCGTGAGGCCTGGGGGATGAGAGGGGCCCCGGGAGAGCCATGGGGCTCTGCACTGTGTCCTTGTCCCTGTCGGGTGAGGGTGCCCGGCCTCAGAGGCTCCCCGCCGGGCGCACCTGAGACATCAAACTTGGCTGCTCGCAAAGTCTCGTAGATGACGTCGCGCTGCGGCAGCTCGGGGAACCTGGATTCGAGCAAGGCGACGCAGGCCGCGTCCCTGGGCGTCACCTTGCCCCCCGCGGGGCTCAGGTTCACGCAGTCCAGCAGGATGGTGGCTGCGGGGACACGGGCCGGCCGTGAGCGCCGTGCCGGGCCCGCCGCCACGCGCACGGGGCTCCCGCGGCGCGCGCTCACCGTGCAGCAGCGCGGCCGTCAGCGCGTCCAGCACGCCCGGCGGGCCCTGCGCGATGCGCTCCGTCACCAGCGTGGCACAGGAGCCCACGGGCTCGGCCGTGACGCGGCACCGCGGCGCCCGCTCCAGCGGCCKGTGGTCCAGCACCTCCACCACAGCCTCCTCCAGCGCCGCGTCAGCCCTGCAGGCCGSGAGGGACCGGGAGAGCTACTCTCAGAACCTGACACCCTCCTTGGCTCCTCTCCTGCCACTCCAAAAACACTCGGGAAAAGGGAGAGATTTCCCCCACTCCGAGCCACCACTGAGCCAGAGGTGGCTGGTTTCGTGGCACGCCGGGCGGGGAGCAGTGCCCGTGTCCCCTCACCTGGGCAGGACATGGTGATCGACGAGTGTCAGGGAGAGCAGCCCGGCGCGGTGCAGCGCGGCCAGGTCGAGCTCGTCGCGGAAGACGAGGCAGGCGTCGCGCAGGCGCTGCCGCCGCAGCAGGGCCACCGTCTCGGCGCGCAGCGCCAGGTCCGCGCGCGGCATGTTCAGCACGGGCACGAAGGCGGCCTTGGACGTCGGCGACGTCTGCGGCGGGGACGCAGCCGGGGACGGTGCCGCCCGACGCGACCCCCTCCGGATCGTCCCCGCTCGGGGCGAGACTCACCTGGGCCAAGAAATAGGCCATGGCCAGCGCGCACACGGTGGAGTCCAGGTCGCAGGCCTCGTTGCCCATCACCACGTGCACCTCCCGCTGCCGCCGCACGTGCTCCTGCGGAGCGGGGACACGGGGCAGCTCCCGCGGGAGCCCCTCGCGCCCACGGCTTGCGCTCGGCACCACCCCCTTCCAGGCAATTTCCTTTCCCTCTTCCAGGTGATTTCCCTTCCCCTCGAAGCGCCATGCTCGGCGCGGGACCCACTGCCCTTGGGGACCTTTCAGGGTCCCCTTTTGGGGTCAAATTCAGGGGCTGAAGTCGAGCGGTCCCTGCCAAGGGGAGGCCGCGGGTGCTGCCGGCTCCAGACAGGGGCGTGGGGACCGTGAAGGACGGGCTCAGGGTGCACGTTTAGGGTGGGGAGGGACAAACCCAGCACCCCCGTCCCCTCCAGCACCTTCTATAACCCCCCTGTACCCTCTATAACCCCCCCTGCACTCCCTATAACCCTCTGCAGCCCCCTGCACCCCCTATAATCTCTCTGCACCCCTAGCATCCTCTATAACCCCCCTATACCCCCAAGCACCCTCTATAACCCCTCCGCACCCTCTATAATCCCCCTGTAGCCCCCTATAACCCCCCTGCACCCCCCTGCACCCTCTATAACCCCCCCTGCACCCCCCATAGCCCCTCTATACCCCCTACTCCCTTGCACACCCCCCTCCTTCAGCACCCCGACCCTTTCCCCTTGTCGCCCCCCCCCTCCCCTCCAGGACCGCGGCCCCCTCCGGTACCTCCAGGGCGGCGCGGCGGCCCTCCAGGAACCGCTCCATGGTGCGGCCCGGCCCGGTGTCCCCTGGTACCCCCCAGTACCCCCCGGTACCGCCCGGTGTCCCCCGGTGTCCCTCGGTGCCGCCCCCGGCGCGGCCTGGGCCTGGGCACGTCCCCGCCGCGCGGCCTGTCCGGGCCGCGGAGCCACAGGGGACAGGCCCGGCCGAGCGCGGGGAGCCGCCGGCSCGGCCCGGCCCGGGGGGGTTAAAAATATGTGGAAAAAAAAGGGGGAAAAAAATAAATAAAACGGGGATAAAAACGGCAGCGAGCGGAGCCGCCCTCTGTGCACCGCCCCCCCGGCCGCCGCCCGCCCCCCGCTCCGGGCCCGCCCCGCCGGCGGAGCCGCCGCGGAAGCCGCAGGGCCGGGGAGGCGGCGGGGCCTGCGAGGGGCCCAAGAGGGAGAAAAAGGGGAGAAAAAGGGGGAAAAGAGAAGGGAGGAGAGGCCGCGGTGGGAGCCCGGGTCCCCCCGCCATGGGGGCGGCGAGGTGAGCGCGCCTGAGGTGCGATGAGCGCGGCGGCCTCAGCGCGGGGGCGGGGGGGGGTGTGTGTGTGCATGCCCCGCGTGCTTCTTTGGGGGAAGAACGGGTGGTTTTGGGGCCGACGCGGGGAGAGGGTTTTCCCCAGCCCTTTCCCCAACCGCCCCCGTTTCCGAGCCGTGTGCGGGGTGGGAACGGAGCCCTCCAAACCGCCCGCCATCCCAATCCACCTCCCGGGGAAGCTGAGGCGGCAGCAGGTCGGCCGGGGGGACGGGGACGCGTCGGGGTGTCACCGCGACGGCGGGACAGCCCCTCTGGGGACACCCCCCGGCCCCGGCACCGCCGCGCCGGGAATTGCGCTCCAGCAGGCGGAGAGCGCCGGGAAGCCCCCGCGCAGGGATTGCTCCGGAGAGGATCCCTGTGCCCACGCCGGAGGTTTCTCCTCCTGCCAAACAGGTGACCAGCGGAGCAGTGCACGGAGGCAGCGAAGGCGCCTGCGAAAAGGAGCAAAAAAAAAAAAAGGCGAATTTGGGGCTCGCCGGCCGCTTCCCAAGGAGACGCAGGTAGCTGGGAAGGGGAGCAGGGCCGCGTCGCTGCCCCGGGGCTCCCGGAGCCGGTCGGGCAGGATGGGGAGCCGCCATCCTGCCTGCACCACCCTCCTCCTCCTCCTCGGTGGTTTATTCTCTTCCTCCTCTCCCGCCGGCTCCTTCTGTATTCCTGTATCCGGGCAGGGGCCRGCACCTGCCGGAGCGGCTCCCGCGGCCTCTGTCCCGCGCGTCTCGGAGCCGGAGCGGGTCTTCCCGTGCTCTCCCGGCTCCGGGCCCGAATTCCTCCTTCTTTCCACGCTCCCGCTGGAGATGAGCACCTTGATGGGGCTCTCTCCATAGGTAGTTTTTCCTGCTTCCTACCTGCGAATCACCCTTGTGTAGGGCAGAGGCCGTGGCGGCTCCGGAGGCTCCCAGGCTGCTTCCGAAGCCGCAGACTCCCCAGTTCCTGCCCCAGCGATGCTAAAGCTTGACAGACCTCCCCCTTGGYGCCGCTGTCCTTTGGGGGTTTCTCTTCCCTCTCCATTTTCTTTCCCAAATGGAGCCCCACAGACCAGAGAAGCTCCAGCTCTCACCAGGCTTCTTGTTTAAGGGCCAGTGACGTGACTTTCCATTGCCAGAACRCGCGCGGAAGGCGGGATCCGACGGCGCCGCTCCGGCACAGACACCGAACGGAGCCGCCCTCGCCCCACTGGCAGCTCCCGAGGCTGTAACTTGSATGCTGGGAAGCTGCCGGGGGCCTCCCGACCTGGAAAAGTGTCTGGAAAACGTGGTGTGCTGGTGCTTGCCAGGGCTCCTGGCACTTGCCAAGCGCTGGGACGAAGACATTCRCGACCCTGCTCCGCGTGCACCCAAGTAGAGCGGTGTCCATGGGACCCATCCACTTTGGGAACAAGAAGGAGCAGGGCCAGGCGGGAGGGACCCCTGGCACCACCCGGCCTGGTCCAAAGTGAATCCGGGCAATTTCCTGGCGAGCCCAGACGAGCAGGTCCCTGGCAGAGGGCTGAGGTGCAGCCTGGGCACAGAGAACCCCCGGCCGCTCCGTCCTCGAGCCCCGAGCAGGCTCCGTCTGCACCTTGGGGGTTCCCAGCCYCTCTCGGAGGTCAGACCCGCCGCTTTGTCCCGGCTCTGGGTGCATTTCCAGCCTGGCCGCTCCTCTCCTGTGTTTCCCTAGAAATCCCCCTTCCTGGCGCGGGGAGCAGCAAACAGGGCAGCCCTCGGCCGGGGTGTCGCCCGCGGGCTTAGGCGGGGGCTGGAAAGGCTGTGCGCGTGGTGGGAGGAGGCCGAAGGATAAAGCTTAAGGAATAAGAAGATCTCTGGGGGAGTCGGCTTAGGCGCACGTTGCAGCAGCGAGAGCCCTGCTGCCCGGGAAGCCGCGTGCGGGGCACCGAGATGGGGAATCGAGGAGGAAAAGCCCGGAACGGGCAGCGAGTGGAGGCTGTCGCGGCGTCCCCGACTGCCAAAGCCCCAGACCGTCGTGCTCCGGGCTTCGGGAGCCCAATTATTGGCATCGGGATGATGTGGCAATTCTGCCAGGTTGTTTCCATGCTCTCTGTGCAGTGAGGATCCTGCGGCAGCGAGCGGCAGGCGGGAAACCCCGGAGCAGGCGAGCGAGAGGCTGCCCTTGTGCCACGGGTGGGAGAGAAGCGGATGACGAGGAAGGACTTCGGAGCTGCGGAGATCCCCAGGGACTGGTAGGGAGAGGACTGGGAGAGCAAAGGCATTTGCAACCCCTGTAGGCCCATCCCTGGCCCCAGTTCCCAGCCGTGCTGTCTGCAGGTGACGCTCGGGTAGGGTTAACCCGTCAGCCCGAGGTTGGGGCTTTGAACCACTTAGTTTCTATCGTTCTGTTCTTTTTGCCCTCGCTGCTTTAGAAGCTGATGGGAGGCAGGTAAAACACACGTGTGCTACTTGCGTTATTATTTCAAAAATAATTTTGGGGGGTAATCCAGTCCACACTCGCAGAGTGGGTTTTACTGGGCGTGAATAARTGGGTTTAAAGCAGGAGAGGGAGGCGGGTCTGGGGTTTCCCCAGCCCTGCTGCAGGATCTCCTCTTTCACAGAGGAGCAGAAGGTCCTTTAGAAAAGCAGCAGCAGCAGCAGAACTTTCATGAGATCATCCAAGTGCTTAATGAAGACTTTATTAAACAGCTTCTAGGAGCAGGACTCGACCTTTAATAAATAGGCCCTTTAAAATCTGATTTATGCGAGTCTTTCAGAGATTAATTCTCAGATATGTTTTAGTTTTGCTTATTCAATTGAGGCTAAAGGGAGGGGGAAAATATCACCCACACTTAGCTTGGCTCAGCAAGTCCTGCATGATGAATGAATTGGACTAACGTATGTATTTTGTCTTGAAATACCTGTGTTTCCTTATTCTAGGAAGGGAGAGGAGTAGGATGCAACTATTCCTGGACATTCCCGGAGAGTTTCTGACTCTCTGAGCTGCACCCAGCGCCCTCTCCCAGAGGAGCAGGAGGGAAGGGGCAGCCCCGCCAAGGACAGGGGACAGATCCAGCCCCTGGGACGGTCATCATGGAGCCCCAGCAGCCTGTCCTGGCAAAGGGGGAAGGTGCCAGCAAGGAAGGGACCATCCCCGAGATCCACCAGCCTGTCCCGGCAAAGGGGGAAGCTGCCAGCAAGGAAGGGACCATCCCCGAGATCCGCCAGCCTGTCCTGGCAAAGGGGGAAGGTACCAGCAAGGAAGGGACCATCCCCGAGATCCACCAGCCTGTCCCGGCAAAGGGGGAAGCTGCCAGCAAGGAAGGGACCATCCCCGAGATCCACCGGCCTGTCCTGGCAAAGGGGGAAGGTGCCAGCAAGGAAGGGACCACCCCTGAGATCCGCCAGGCCCCTCTCGAGGAGGTTGTTGAGAAGGAAAAAGCAGCAAGTGCCGCCCAGGAAGGTGGAGAGCGCAGTGGGCAGGACGGGAGCGCGGGCGGCGGGGAGGAGGCCGCGCTGGAGCTGCCCTGCGCTCTGCGTCGTCTCTCTCTGGGTGATGCTGAGCGGCCACAGAGCGAGATAGTGGGAGAGGAGAGSGGAGGCGCCCGGCGGAGCCCCGCATCGGAGAGCAGCCCGCCCACCGGAGAGGCTGCCGTGCCCAGCGTGGGCGCCGGGGCTGCGGGCCCGGGGGCTGAGCCCGCCAAGGCCCCATCACCAGGCCGGGAACAGGAGCCTGAGCCGGATTTCTACTGCGTGAAGTGGATTACGTGGAAAGGCGAGCGGACGCCCATCATCACGCAGAGCGAGAACGGGCCCTGCCCGCTCCTGGCCATCATGAACATCCTCCTCTTGCAGTGGAAGGTGAGCGGCACGCAGAGGCGTGGGGCACTCATGGATACCGGGCACATTGTCCCATATGACCCCAAGCAGGACCGTTCATGTCCTTATTGTTGTGCCAGGACAAATGTGCAGGATCCAGTCCTGCAGGATCCTCATCTTTGTGCCGGGACAAACACACAGGATTTGTGGTCCTGCAGGATCCTGATCGTTGTGCCGGGACARACACACAGGATTTGTGATCCTGCCGGATCCATGTGCTGGTTCCAAGCTGGTTCCAGGCTGCCCCTCTGGCTGGGCTAATGGTCCTGATCTCTTGTGCTGCCAGGTGAAGCTGCCCCCGCAGAAGGAGGTGATCACGTCGGACGAGCTGATGGCGCATTTGGGTGAGCTGGGGCCGGGCCGGGGGCCTGGGGCCTGGCGACACCTGCCCCAACGTCCCTGCGCGCTCCTGGGCATGTGGGACCTACGTGGGGCAGGGTCTCCAACGCRCTGCCCTGCTTGCAGGTCTGTCCCTCCTTTCTCAGCCTTGGGGATCTCTGCCCTTCCTCCCCTGCTCTTCAGCCCCGAGCCTCCCGTTCCTGGTACTTAGCCTTCAAGGATGCATTCCCATCCCGTGCGTGGAGGAGGAGGAATTGGAGCCGGGCTCCAAGATGGACCAGCTCCCTTCTGTCTCAGCGGTGGGATGGCAAGACCAGAGGGAGGGCAGATGCTGGGGTGTGAAGGAAGCCAGGTTTGGATCCCGGCTCAGTGCGGAACTTCGAGCCCAGCCTTTAGGCCTCCTGTGCCTTCGTTTCCTTGCTCCCTGGGAGAGAGAGCTCAGCTGGGGCCGTGCAGGACGGGGAGAGGCGGTGGGGACGGTGCTGGCGCTCACCACCACGCTTGCTCTGTTCAAGGGGACTGCATCCTATCCATCAAACTCCAAGAGCAATCGGAAGGGCTGCAGCTCAACTTCCAGCAGGTGAGAAACAGCATCGGCTGCGGGAGCAAAACYCCTGCCTGGTTCAGCAGGGCTGTGAGGGGCCGAGCACCAAGAAATGGCCCATCTGAAGTGTGCCCCTTGTGCCCGGCACTGCCCCGTCTGGGGGAGCTGCAAAACCGGGGCRTGATGCTCTGGGACACCAGTCCTGGGGTCCTGGCCCCGCTCCCCAAGCAAGCGCCCTTGCTGTCCCCGTTGCAGAACRTCCACGACACCATGACGGTGCTCCCCAAGCTCTCCACGGGGCTGGACGTCAACGTGCGCTTCACGGGCGTCTCAGACTTCGAGTACACGCCCGAGTGCATCGTCTTCGACCTCCTCAACGTGCCGCTCTACCACGGCTGGCTGGTGGACCCGCAGGTGAGGCRGCTCCGGGGCCCTCGCACGTCCCCGTGCCCCAGGCTGCTGCGTCAGGCCGGGCTGGAAAAGCCTCCTGGGGGATGGATACGGCCCTGGTGGCTCTCCCAGGCCTGAGATGTGCTTGGTTGTCCCTGTGGACATGGTTGGATGTCCCCACAGAGCCCCGACGTGGTGCGGGCCGTGGGCAAGCTCAGCTACAACCAGCTGGTGGAGAAGATCATCACGTGCAAGCACTCGGGCGACTCCAACGCGGTGACCGAAGGTAGCGGCGCCCGCTCGGGTCGGGGTCCCGCGGCCGCCCCCGKCCGCCGCCGCCGCTGCAGCCCGAGGCCGCTGTCGCCGCAGGGCTCGTGGCGGAGCAGTTCCTGGAGGCCACGGCCTCGCAGCTCACGTACCACGGGCTCTGTGAGCTCACGGCCGCTGTCCGGGAAGGGGAGCTCAGCGTCTTCTTCCGCAACAACCACTTCAGCACCATGATAAAGCACCAGGTTGGCAACGGCGCGGGGCGCACACGCCCCGGGGCATTCTGTCCTCAAGCTCCTCCCTCTGATTGTTCCCTGTCCCCTCTTGCTAGGGCCACCTGTACCTGCTGGTGACGGACCAGGGCTTCCTGCAGGAGGAAGGGGTGGTGTGGGAGAGCTTGCACACCGTGGACGGCGACAGCTGCTTCTGCGACACCCACTTCCACCTGAGCCCCGTGCTGGGCAGGGGGGCGGCCGCCGTGGCCCCCCCGCAGCACCCGCACAGCCAAGTGGAGCAGGTCGGGGGTGGCGCGYGGTGACGGGGAGGGGACATGTCCTCCGTGCGGGTGCTGAGCCCCTCCGCGCCCTCTGCCCCGTGCCCAGGACTACGCGATGGCCCTGTCCCTGCAGCAGGAGCAGGGCCGAGGCCCGTCGGCGCTCAGCGACCTTGAGCTCGCCCGGCAGCTGCAGCACGAGGAGTATCAGCAGCAGCGCCCGGCGCCCGCGCAGGTACCCGGCTCCCRCTCCCAGCCCCCATTCCCGGCTCCCGCTGCTCTTTTTGGGAAGCGGGAGCTGCCTGTGGGAACCGCGGTGGCCTCCCAGCCCCTGCCCTGTCCCCGCAGGGCCGCGCGGCGCCGGCCACCCAGGTGGCCGTCGAGCGGAGGCAGCGCCCGAAGGCCGACTCGGACTGCGCCCTCCTCTGAGGACACGGCCRCGGTGCCCCCCGCCCTGGGGACCACACCCAGCAGGAAGCCGCGGGGCTGGGGGTGCCCGCAGGGGCCCACAGACTGGAGACCCCCACCCGTAGGGCAGCATCTCTTGCCCATGGGACCCCAGCCCCATGACGGAGCCCTGGGGACAGGGTGGCGGGGGYGTCCCACCCAGCCACCTCTTGGCTCCCCAGATCTTTCCAGTGGCCTTAAATGGGGGTTCCCCCCTCCCCAGGATGGGGGTGTCCCCTGAGGCCCCAGTGCCTCTGGAGCAACAGGGACCCGTGGAGGGGACAGGTCCCCTCCACCCTTGGGACACGGGCACCCGCGGGGCCCCTCTCGCTGCCTTAGCCCTTTGCCAATAAAGGTGCCTCGTCCCGCTGTGCGCGTGGCTGCCACCAACACACTGGGGGAGGGACAAGGTGGGGGGGACAGGGGACCCAGGCCCGGGTGCAGCGGTGAGGCRGGGGGTGCATGGGGGTGTGCGTAGGGGGCATGGGGGATGTATGGGGG
>PTEX01000469.1:72555-92188 GCA_003342815.1 Eudromia elegans
CCTTGTGAGGCGGCCGAGCGCGGCCCGCCGCCCCCCTCCCGCCGCGCCCGGCTCCCCGCCGCCGCTCCCGTTTCCGCGCCGTTTCTCGCCATTTTCGCAGTCAGGGCGGGGCCAGGCAGGGCCTGCCCGGGGCGGGGGGCTAGTGGCCGCCGCATGGCGGGGGCATTAACCGCCCCCCACGCCCGGGCCGTACACCCCGGTCCCTCCGGTTCATGGGGGCACCGCGGGGATGGAGACGGAGCCTCCGGCGTGGGCGGCCCTGTCACCGCCCCCGCGTGGCGTTCCCGGCCCGGAGGCTCCCAAGAGGCTCCCTCGGGAATTCCTGGCCTCGGGCTCCGTCGCGTGCCTCCATTCCCGGGCGCTCCACGGCCCAGGTTAACCGGGGGCGAGCGGCCCCTGCTTGGGCAGTGCCGCGGGGCCAACGCCCGGGAGGTGCCCGGGGGCTTTTCCCGACAGAGGCTCCCGCTTTGCGGCTCCAACCTGAACGTTTCGGGGGGATTTTCCTGCTTTCTGTGACCTCTGAGAGGGGCTCGTGGCCCCCGTCACCCCCCAGCCTGCCCGGCCCGTTAGGAACCGCCCGCGGCTCCGCAACCTCTTCCCGCTGCGGCCTTATCCGTACCCGCTGGGATGGCTCCGCTTGCGGAACGCGGCCCTGCTCCGAGCGGGCCCCGCGCCAGGCCCGGGCGGCGGGAGCGAGCGCGGCCGGGACGTCCCCGCGCCGGGGTCCCCGCGCGCTCCCTGTCGCCGCGCCACTTTGCGAGGCACAAAGTGCCCTTTGTGCTGCCTGCAAATCCCTAATCCTGCTCCTGGAGGCGCCGGCTCTGTCCTCGGCTCCCAGACGGCACCTGGGCCTCGGTTCTTGAGTCCTGCAACGGGACCCGTTTGGGAAGCGGAGATGGGGAGGGACATCCCRGTGCCGTTGGCGGCTCTACAAGTGTCCCGACTTGCTGGGGCCTCAGCCTGGGAGCGAGGCTGGTGCSGGGATGTGGCCTGTGCCGACCCCACGGTGCCGGGGGCCCCGTCGGACTCGCGGCGCCGCCGGGACGYGGCCGGGTGGGAGGCTGCCGGCCCCGGTTAATCATCAGCCGCTGACCCCTGCGCCGCCGGGGGCAAAGTCCTGGCGCCGCACAGCACTGGCCCCGCTGCGGAGCGTCCCCGCAAGGTGGCTGCACCGGGGGCTTGCGGGGCCAGGGACACTCGCGGCCCCGTTCGTGGTACCCGCGGGAGCCGCTGCTCCTTCCCGGTGCTGGGCGCATGGTGGCTTCACTGTGGACACCTTGATGAGGTCCCGCTGGGGCCGGTTCTCCTCTTTTTGCCCCAAAACGCAGCCCGTCCCAGGGGCTCCATCTGCGCGCGGTTACCGGAGCCCCATGGGGGAGCGGGGCCCGCGGCTCCTCCGTAGCTGGGGGCCGCAGGCGCCGTGGGAGGGACCGGCGGCGCTTTGGGCACCCCGGGCCCGTGTCCTCCCTCACGGGGTTCTCTCTGCCTTCCCCAGCATGTTCCAGACCTTGTACAGCTACTTCTGGTGGGAGCGGCTCTGGCTGCCCGCGAACCTCACGTGGGCTGACCTGGAGGACCGCGATGGGCGAGTCTATGCCAAAGCCTCCGACCTCTATGTCACCCTCCCCTTGGCCTTCCTCTTCCTCGTCGTCCGGCACCTCTTCGAGACGTGAGCCATTCCTGCCTTCCTGCCCTGGGGACTGACTCCTGCCTCCTGTGGGGCTCCACTCCGTCCACTCCCACATCCCCGCAGCTGGGATTGAGCCCCTGGCAACGCTCCTCTTTGCCCCGTCCCTGCTGCAGGATGAGCCTGAGGGTCCTGCGGGCCAGGGTTGGATTGCCCCGGGCTGGGATTTGCCCCAGGCGCAGGTTTTGGGCCCGGGATCTGCCCCGGCAGCCCCGTACACAGGGCCTTTGTGCATCCTCCCTCGCTGGCCTTGTCGCGGCCCGGCCGGTGCTTAAGGAGTGATTTGTTAGGCAAACAACAGCTCAGAACAGACCGGGCTTTGTTGGGATGCCGGGACATGGGGGCAGCCCTGTCGTGGGGCACACATGGCCCTGCTTCTTCCCAGTGGGCCCGGGAGGACCTGACACCGTCCCAAGGGTGCTGCCCGTGCCCTGGAGTGGSAGAGGAACCCGAGGGGCACCCCAGTGGCAGACCCTGTCCCGGAGAAGCTGCTCACAGTGGGGCCAGGCAGCAGCGGGAGCTGAAAAAGCAGCTGCAGGTCCCARGGTGGCTCCTCTGGGCTGTCCCTGGCGCCTATTGGACGAGGCTGGGTGACATGCGAGTGGGGACATCTCATTTGTCCCCTCCCTTTGCCCAGGTACGTGGCCACCCCCTTGGCCGGGCTGCTGAACGTCAAGGAGAAGATCAGGTTAAAAGCCACCCCCAATGCCGTGCTGGAGAAGTTCTACGCCGCCACCACCAAGCACCCCAAGCAGGTGAGGGGTGTCCCTGGGCCGGGCTCAGGGTGCCGGGGCCAGGCTCGCGGCGCGGCCGTGACGTCCCTGCTGCCCGCAGACCGAYGTGGAGATGCTCTCCAAGAAAAGCGGCTGCACGGTGCGGCAGGTGGAGCGCTGGTTTCGCCGACGGCGCAACCAGGACCGGCCCAGCCTGCTCAAGAAGTTCAGAGAGGCCAGGTGAGACCCCGCGTCCGTCCGTGCCCTGTGCTGCTCCTCGGGGACGTGCCGCGGCCCTGTGGAGCGTCGCTCCCGCTTCCCTGGGCGGTGGATGGGGCCGGGGGGGGCCTCGGCTTGGCCGGGAGCGGCCCCAGGAGTGGGGCTGGGGGCTCCATCCTCCCTCCTTCGCGCCGGTGCCCGTCTGAGAACCGTCTGCTTCCTTTTTCCAGTTGGCGATTCACGTTTTACCTTCTTGCTTTCATTGCTGGCATGGCTGTCATCGTAGATGTAAGTACCGTGTCCCCCCCACAGCCCCGCGGCTTCCGCAGCCCCTGCTCACGTCCCCCCGTCTCCCCGTGTCCTGCAGAAGCCCTGGTTCTACGACCTGCGGGAGGTGTGGAAGGGCTACCCCATCCAGGTGAGCCCTGCTCCTCGTCCCTTGTCCCCACAGGCCACCTGCGGCACCTCGGGGGCCTCCGTGGTGCCTGGGGAGGGGACTTGAATGCCCTGCGAGGGCCAGGCGGTGTCCCCAGCGTGTCCCCTGCCTTGCAGAGCATGCTGCCCTCCCAGTACTGGTACTACATCATCGAGCTCTCCTTTTACTGGTCCCTGCTCTTCAGCATCGCCTCTGACGTCAAGCGCAAGGTGAGCAGCAGGGCAGGATGGGCCCCTCCGGGCTTGGGGGGACAGGGCACCTTAGCAGGCTCTTCCTACACACCCTGAGCCTTGGGGGCCGACTGGCCAGGGTTTGAGGACAAACAGGGTGGTCTTGGGGACGAGAGGTGCTGCAGGGTGCTGGGGGCAGAGCAGGGCTGCTGCAACCCCATCCCTTGCCTCTCCTGCGTGCAGGACTTCAAGGAGCAGATCATCCACCACGTGGCCACCATCATCCTCATCAGCTTCTCCTGGTTYGCCAACTACATCCGTGCGGGGACGCTCATCATGGCCCTGCATGACTCCGCCGACTACCTGCTGGAGGTAACGTCCCCGATGGCCGGGCGGAGGGCCCGTGTCCCCACCCTACCTCATGTCCCCGTGCTCCCGTAGTCTGCCAAGATGTTCAACTATGCTGGCTGGAGGAACACCTGCAACAACATCTTCATCGTCTTCGCGGCCGTCTTCATCATCACCCGCCTGGTCATCCTGCCCTTCTGGTGAGCGCCGGCTTGGGGTGACGGGCCGGGAAACCACAGCCCAGGGTGGCGGGAGAGCTGTGGCTGTGGCCGGCCGGTCCCTGGTGTTAAGAGAGCCGCTTCTGCACGTGTTCCGGGCAGGATCATGCACTGCACCGTGGTGTATCCGCTGGAGCTCTACCCCGCCTTCTTCGGCTACTACTTCTTCAACTTCATGATGGTGGTGCTGCAGTCACTGCATGTTTTCTGGGCCTACCTCATCATCCGCATGGCCCAGAAGTTCATAACTGGAAAGGCGAGTTGGGGCCCTGGTGTTCTGGGGAGGCTGCGGGGACGGACATGGGGGCTGCTGAGGAGGGGATGCCAAAGCTCCATTGGGCTTCCCAAGACGCTGAGCATCCTTGGGGGAGCCTTGGGAACCAGGCAGGGCAGGGAACTGGGGAGCCCCATCCGAGTGATACCCCCTTTCCTGTCCCCTGCCAGGTGGTGGAGGACGAGAGGAGCGACCGCGAAGAGACAGATGACACGGAGGAGGAGGACGAGGCAGCGGCCAAGAACGGGCCCCTCTCCAACGGTCACCCCGTCCTCAACAACAACCACCGCAAAACCGACTGAGCGCCCTGGGCCGCGGTCGCGCGCCCGGCCCCGGCTGGCGGGGGCGACCGGGGGCCCGCTGGGAGGCCAAAGCCGTGAGATGTCAAATCCCACCCTGCCACCATCACGTATCGCCGAGGTCCCCGTCCCCCTCCCTCGTCCCCCTGCCCGCTCCGGCGGAGCGAGGCGGGAGGCCCGCAGAGCCGCAGCTCTGGGGCCGGCAGTGCTCACCGCTCCTGCCCTTGCTGCCTTTCACCCACTGCCTTAACGTGCCGCGGGGCCCGTCCCCTCCCCGCGGCGCMGAGCTCGGCTCCAGCCCCGCGTTACCTCCCCGTCCCTGGTCCCCGCACGTGCAGGGGAGGATCGGCCCCCGCGCCCATCCCACTGCGAGCCTTCGGAAAAGCCCCTTCCCTGGCTGGCTCCGCCGCACGGAGCGAGGGCGGATCGAGGTTTGCCAGGGAGAGAGGAAGGAGCCGCCGCGTGTGTTGGAGCAGCCCAAACCCCCACCACGCCAGGGAGCCCTGGGGGAAGGAAGCTGGAGGGTTTGCTCACCAGAGTGGCGCGGGGAGGAGTTTCATCCCCTCCTTTCCTTTTCTGTAACTGGGTTTCGATTGTCTCCAGCCTGTCCCTCTGCGTGGCCTCTCCGGTGCCCTCCCCAGCTGTAACAGGACAACGTTGCGACTGATTTTTGTTTCTATTTATTTGGAAGATGGAAGGAGCCGGGCCTGGCTCTGCCTCCCGCACCCGCCCACCCGCAGGGCGAAGCTGGGGGGAGCGAGACCTCCCAGCGCAGAGAGGTGGGGGGAAAAGGACCATTAACCAACGTCAGACCAAAACGTGTTTTGTTGGTTTTTTTCTTTTTTTTTTTCTAAGAAAAAGAAAAAGTTAAATATATTAAAAGTTAAAAAAACTAATAAACTTCGGTAAAAATGGGCTTGGGCATGTTCTGTGGGGCTCGGAAGAAGGCAGAAGCTGGACACCGTGGTGCTGCCGGGGCCTGGGAGCGGCTGCTTCTTACCTCTCTGTTCTTCTTTTGAAAGCCTGGCGCTGCTGCGGCCCTAACGCGGCGCCGCGGGCGAGAGGAGCGACCGCCCTCCGGCCCGCGCCCATTACAAAGCTGCTATTCACGTGGACTGTAAGGACAGCACACGGAGCTTGCGGAGGCCCCCAAAAGGTAAAATAAAGAGAGGGTGTTTTGCCCTGCAGAAAGGCGCTCCGGTGGGAGGGCGCCTGCGGGAGCTCCCCGAGGCACAGGCTCGGTGCTGCCCACAGGGGCTCAACCGCTGCCTCACTGCAGGAATCAAGGCCAGGGCCTTCCCTTCGGCCTCTTTTAGCCAGCGTTTGCTCTGACTCATTTGAGCCTTATGAGAAACCCCAACCCCCTCCTGTCCTAGGAACAAACGAGCGGGTTCTGCTGTTGGAGCCACCGGCCGCCTGGTGCCAGCGCCGGCCCCGGCCCTTTCGGCCGCTTCCCAGGCTGGCGGCTGCGCTTGGCCGGGCTTCCACAGGGGCTCCTGCCTGAGGGTTGTACAAAGATTGATGACAATTCCCTTAAATAGAGGAGTTTAACTTCTCCACTTGACTTGGAACAATTGAAGAGTGTAGCCAATTGTGACAGAAAAACCTGGGCTTCGGGGCCTTTTTTTTTTGTAGAAAAACATACTTTATTTACTTTACCAACAAACAGGTTCTTTAGACCCTCTCAGCACAGGAGAGAGATTTTTTTTTCCCCCACCTTGAGTCACAGGTGACTGGGGTGAAGCTGAACTGGTCCCCACAGGGCTCAACTTCCACCATCTTCACCTCTCCCCAGCTGCTCCCAAAGCCCTGGAGACAGCAATGGCCCTKTCCCCAGGGCAAAACAGGGCCCTGGGGGCTCTGAACCGTTTCCCCCAGTGGTACCTTCCCCAGCAGSAGAGCCGAGCCCGGCTCTGCCTGTCTCAGGAGCAGACCGTGGGCCAGCTTGAGAGCTCCAGTCCCTTCCTGCCCTGCTGGGGGCCAGAGCCACCGTGGCCCGGGGAAAAGCAAAAGTGGCCGTTGCTGTGGGTGTCACCCACCCTCGTAGCAGTCCCACACAAGGGTGTCCTGCCAGAGTCAAGTCTCTGGTCCTTGTCCATGTGCTGCCGTCGTTTCCAAGCGAACAGGAGAGCTCCAAGCCACAGCTCGGCTTTGGAAGGGTCCCCTGTCGGGGGGATGTTTGGGAAGAGCGGCCGGGCTCAGAGCAGTCGCCCTCGGCACTCGATGGCCCCGCAGCAGCACAGCAGCTCTTTGCCTTCCACGCTGCCTACTTCGTAGTTGTAATCCCACGTGAGCTCCGTGCCAGCTCGGATCCTCCTGGCAAGGAAGGACAGGGAAGCATCTTGCAAAGGCAGGAAAAGCAGCTTGAGCCCCTGCTAGCAAAGGGCAGCACCTACGGACGGCCCCGGCCAGGGCAAGGGGCCCCAGTGCTCGGCCCTGCAGCAAGGGACAAAGTTCCCCGCTGAGTCACTGCTGTGGGGACCCGAGAGGTGACACCAGGCGCCAGCAGTGCTCAGCCCCAACGCGCCCGTGGTGCCAACCCCCTTGGAAAGGCAGAGGTGGGAAACGGACCTGGAGCCCCCGGACCCGCAATGGGCGCAGCCCTCCCGCCCCTGCTGCGGCCCGCGCGCTCGGCCACCCACTTGCTGGCGAAGAAGGCGACCCAGGGGAAGCGGAGGTCGTGCGTGTCCACGAAGACATTCTGCACGAAGAGGTTGGGACTGCAGCTATGCTGAGAGAGTGGAGAGAAGCGCCGTGAGCAAGTGCCGGGGCCGCCCACCGGCTGGCAGTCACCGCAGGCGCTTTCTAAACAACAGCATTCCTGATCCGAGCGCCGCTTCCAGCAGGAGCCTGCTGAAACGGGAGCCGCTGCCTCCCTCCCTGCCGAGGGATGAGTCACGAGATCCCTGCTAGGGAAGGTAATGGACACTGGAAGGACTGACGCGGCCCCGCCACGCGCCAGCAGCAGCCTCCCCAGCCCCCTTCCCGCTTCGCTGGGGCATTATCCTGCCTTGTCCCGCTCTCCCGCTGTTTATGCAGATRTGGGAGGGAGAGGCCTCCTCAGAGGGCAAGATCCGCCCCAGCTCAAGGCAGAAGCAGCACCCAAAAGGCTCCTGTTCCCTCCCCAGCTGCCAAGGACATGGGATTCTTGCCCCCTTCCTCCTCCTCCCAGGCCCARGGTTTCCCCTCCCTGCCTCAAAGCTGGGACAAGCAACCACCTTTGCCAGCAATTCCCAATCTATCAGAGAAGKGACCCACAGCTGGGAGTGCAGGCAGTGGCTCAGCCTCACTCCCCAGTAGACCCCCGGAGCCCCGCGCGCCCTCGGCTCACGTTGAGGTAGCGGCCCAGGTTGCCCTCGAGCTTGGCGTCGATGATGTAGCAGGACTCCTCGCCGTCGTAGAACTGCCGCGTGGTCCTGCGCACCGGCGCGCTCTCGCCCTTGTCGCCCGCGGCCAGCGTGGTCGACTTGATGGCGATGCCGTGGGTCGACTTCAGCGCGAAGCCCCGCGTGGATTTCACGGCCACCTGCCTCTTCACAGGACCTGCCGTGACGGAGGAGCCACCGCTGCTGCCGTCCCCCCTAAACCCCTTATCACAGGGCGGAACCCTGGGGACACTGCTCCTGCCACCCTAGGATCCATCCAAGTTCTCCCCTCTCCCCAACCCACTGGAAACCCAATGGAAGGAGCCTCAGTTGCCCCCTGCCCTTGTGTTTCGGGTGCTCGAGGCCTGGCTTTGCCATGTGAGGTCTCAAAGGGGACCCTCTGGCCTTGGCTGTTGGACCTCTGCAGGACCCGCAGCTCCAGGGGCCTCCTGGCCAGACCTTCCCGGAGCTTCCACACCAATTTTGCTCCCTCCAACTTGGCACTTTCTGTTCTCGGCCCCTGTTCTTCCCCACTTGCCTCACCTGAGCCGCACGAGGCGTTTTTCTTGTCGTCACCCTCCTCCTCCTCGGAGCCAGACGAGATGGTCTGGATGTCGTCACTGTCATTGGTGGTTCCCGGCGCCTGCCCGGCCGCGGCCGGCCCGTTCTCACCCTCGCTGTCTGTGCTGCTCGACAGGGTCAGCACGTCCTGCAGGGAGGCAGCAGCGGCTCCTTGCAGTGCCCGTGGGACGCCCGGGAGGTGCCCGCGCGGCGCCGCGGCCCTTACGTCGGTGGGGGGCGGCGGGGGCCCCGCGTGCCGCCGGCTCTGCAGCAGCGCCATCCTGCTCGCTGGCCGCCGCACCCCTTCCAGCTTTGGGGGGCTGGGGTTGTAGCCGTAGAGCCTGCCCAGGTCGCTGAGCCTGTGGGGCGAGGACAGGAGCGCATGGTGCTCCGTGGAGACGTGGGGACATAAAGGGCGAGGAAGGGGTGCAATTTATGGGAGCTTACCCGGGAAGCTTGCTTGGATCCTCAGGTTCCTGTGGAGGGGAGAATCGTAGATTAAAATCTTCCCCTGTCCCAGCCTCCTTCAGCCCTCCTGGGAGAGCTCCCCCAAACCCTCTTCTTCTCGCCTTGAATCCCAGTTGCTCCATAAGAAGCAAGTTGCAGCCACAGGGCCCCCCTTCTTCCCACCCCTCACACTGGGTCTTCCTGGCCCCCGTCCTCCCTTACGTCTTTCTTGGACACTTTGGCCTCTCCGTCCATGTCAGCCAGGCCAGAAGTGGAGGCTTTTTCCCTCTCGCCAGGCAGTTCTGTTTTGCAGGCCTTGGCTTCGCCGCCCTCGCTCAGCTTGAAGGAGGCGGCGCTGTCGGTGTCCTGGAAGCCGTCGGCCACGCTGTTGGAGCTCAGCCACGAGGCCACTTTGTTCTTGGAGGTCTCCTCGGACACGGGCAGCTTGCAGGAGGCGGCCCCCACCGCRGCCTCCTCGTGGCTCATCTGCCGGGCGAGGCCGGAGTCCTTGGAGGTCGTCTCGGAGAGCCCRTTCTCCTTCTGGCCGCGGGTCTGCCGGCGCGTGGCGTAGCTGCGCCACACCGGGCTCGTGCTAAAGTCCTCGTCCTTGCAGAAGTTCTCATCCGAGCTGTCCTCGTTGGACTCCTCCTGCTCCTCGGTGCCCGTGTTCTCCTCCTCTTCGTCCTTGAGATCCACCCCGCTGCTGTCGGAAGAGCACTTGGCGTCGCTCTCGTAGCCCTCCTTGAAGTTCTCCACGCTCTCGATGTGGTCCAGGTTCGCAAAGTACTCGTCGCCCATCTCCAGGCCCTCTTTGTCAGCAAAGTCATCGGTGAGGATTTTCCCTGGGGAAGAGAGAACCAGCTGCGTTCTCCTGCAAGGACATTCCCACCAGCCACATTTTGCCCTCCCCAAGGCCTCAGGGAGCAGCAGAGGAGGCTGACCCCATCCTACCCTCGAGCTGGGTAAAGACAACGTGTAGAGACACSAGGTAGGGACAGCCCTGAGCACGTGGCTGATCTGAAGGGTGTCCCCTTCACGTCAAGCCTTCCAAGGAGGAAGTCTCTGAGCAGCCATTTGAACAGAGCAATTGTGTTTCCCTCTGAGGACTCTGGCTGGAGGAGAGGACGGAGCACGGAGGCAGCGTCAAGGGTAAGACACCAAAGCGCAAGAGCTTGGGCCGGGCCCGTGGTTAGTTTCTCTTCCGAGTTAACGCAACCATGTGGTGCAACTTCTGCATTTTATTGGCCTGCAAGGATGTCCCAGGGACCGGTTTGGTGTAAACAGGAAACACATATCTGTTGATTCACCCTCACTTCTCTTGACACTGGCGCTGCAGCATCTTATTTAAGAGCTGGGCAAGGGGCATCGCTCAGGAAACCAGGGGGCTGCGAGTTGTGCAGCTCATGTTCCACACTCCTGGTCCTTGAATATGCCCGGAAAAGGCTTCACACCCACTGCTGGGTTTGCCTTTCACGATAAACAACGCCAAAGTCTTGGTGTCAGCCTTGACACAACCAGATCTTATTGGCCCCGAGCCCCGGCTTAAACAAAAGGAACCCGTTTCATAAACGAATACAGGCGACTGGCAAGAAGGGCAGCAGTCAGCACAGCACAGCACTCGTCCTCAAACGGAGCCCTTTCCACCTACTYGTTCTGCAGGGCGAGATCCTACCTGCATAGATGCAGACGAAGGAGCCCTTGGCAATGTCATCGAGGCAGCGGATGCCCCAGCCCTTGTTCTGTGTCTTGAATAGCTGCAGCCGCACCTGGAGGCCGTGTTGGACCAAGCGGTTGGTGCACATGTTAACGTTGCACTTGCACCTCTTGTTACACTCGTAGACACTGGAAGAAGGGACCAGAGTGACACCTCTCTCGAGGACCTGGATTATTTTCCCTCGAAGAGAGGCCCAACCCAAGGACCTGCGGCAGGCCGAGAGGTCTGTTTAAAGTCTGGCAGTGCAGAGGGTCTATCAGCTGTGAGATACTCTGGTAACGGAGAGAGATCCTGGGCCACAAGTTGGCCCATGGATCAGGAATAGAGGCAARTTTTCCAGGATCTGCATTTAGCTTCAGGAAAGGCTGCCTGCTAGCACTGACGGCCACCTTTCTGGGGCTGTTATCGGGGAGAGAAGGAGAGAGCAGAGCTCTACTCACCCTGTGGGGAGACACTCCTCCAGCCTTTTGTACTGGTAGCCTGAGTTGGGGTTGATCTGCCCGCCGGGGGTGCAGCCAGTCGCCTGGACCGTCAGCTGGTGACAAGCACACTTCGACCTGGAAACACACACAGAAAAGGTCCCCCCGTGCCCAAAGGTTAGTTTTGCAGACCCTTTCCTTTAGGGAGAAAAAGAGAGCTGCATCTTTCTGCATGCAGAGTCTCCCCAGCAAATCACCGAGGGTGGCCAGCTGAGCCCCAGCGGCCCCGGGGCGCGTGAGGAGGCTCCTAAGGAGGCACCTACTTGTCTCTGCAGCCGTCCTTGCAGTCGCAGCCCACGAGGAACTCCCAGCTGGTGTTGATGTAGACCCCCTTGCCCGGGATGCGCTCTTTGCTGTAGGCCACCTGCGGAGGCGGTGTGTTATCAATCTCATTGACGCAGGACAGGGGCACRTCCTCCCTGCCCTTGGTAATGTCCGCGATGTAGTAGTAGGGCTTGTAGGGCTGGAACTTGCGATCCACCAGCACGTAGGGGTCCAGGCAGAACATTTCTAGGAAGAGGAAGTCGCAGTCCGTCTCGAAGAGGTACCGTTCGATCTCCTGCATGGTCCGGAGGCAGAGCCCGCACGGAGTCTTGTAGATGACGTGGAAGCCCATCTTGCGGTTGACCCGCCGGCGGGCTGTCATGCGGCGGAAGTCGTAGAGCAGCGGGATGAGCAGGGGGTTCTTGCTGCGGTACTGGTCGCTGCGCATGGGGCGGACGCGCGACAGGCAGGCGAAGCTGCACACGTGCGGCAGGTAGAAGAGCTTCTCCAGCGGCGCGCGGTACGCGGGCTCGCTGGGCACGCGCTCCAGCATGCCATGGAAGGGCTGTGCCGCGCCAGCGCCCGCCTGCCCGCTCGATAGCCTGTTACGGGACAAGAGATGCCCACAGATCATTAGTTTAGGGGACGGCAGCACCATCGCCTACACATGCAAAGGAGGAGTCTGTTTCCAATCAAAGCTGCTGCCAGGTACATGCTGGGTTTGTCACTTAGTTTAATTTGATGCAAGCCCCGACATCCTCCTGCAAGGAAGACAAAGCAACCCCAAAGCGAGGGCTGCCAGCAGCTAAGGACAAATAAACTGCCAACACCAGAACTAGGGAGGCAGCAACAAAGGGGCAGTGTCAGGGATCAATGGTGGCACTAAAACTCTCGAGCCCTGAAGCTGCGTGAGCGCCTCGAGTTCTCRCAGGGCCATCAGCGCAGGCGACATCAGCGAGGGTGAAACCGCCCGAGCGTCGCTTACCGGTGCTGCTGGGAGGYGCTGCCCCTTCCCACAAGGGCTGCGTCGCCGAGGACAGGCGATGCAGGCGACGACTGGCCCGAGCCCGGCCGGAACGACGTGCTCTTCTTGGCCACTTGCTTCCTGGCCTGGGCCAGCTGGCTGTCGGAGCCTCTGCGCGAGGGAAGAAGCAGGCAGGTGATTGGCAAGAGACACCCGCGCGCTCAACCGGCAACAGCAACAACCAACACAACTAACAACCCTCCTGGCAACAGCCATCCGCGCGTGACGCCAAGCAGAGCGTCCCCGAGGCCGGGGGCACCCGCTCGTCTCCAGCTGCTGCTCCACAAGCCCGCAGCAGCCCCAAACCCCGCRACGTCCAAAGCGAGGGCAGACGAAGCGCCATTTATTTAGAGGGAGGCAGAGCCAGGCAAGAGGGGGAGCAGCAGGGACGTGCTCGGCTTTCCCTTTGGAAAGCGGGAAGAAGGACATCAGGAGTCTCCCRAGGAGCAGAAGCAGGAGCTCAGGGGCTCACGCAGTGCTACGGTACAGAGCAGGGGGAGGAGTAAGGAATATGAAGGGCTCTCTTTGTCCCTGTCAAGCAAGCAGGTAAGATGATAGGAGGGAATGCAATAACCTCACTGAGAGAAGGGCTACGAGGGGCTACAAATGCCTCTGCAGCCCAACACACGACACGGCAAAGGTGAGACAGGCACGGGCAGGACAGCAGCCCTCCCGCTCCAAGGAAGCAGCGTGGAGGTTTCCAGTCCATCTGCATGGATTAAGCGGAAAACATCCCATAGCGGCCGCTGGTTTGCAAACAAGGGGAGTGCTGCTGTTTTCTTCAGGGCCGAAGGCGTTAAAAACACATTTCACAGATCCAAGAGGAGGAGAAGGTTCCTGTCAGCAGGCTTTCAACAGTGCGAACCGCCTGCGAGCAGCCCCTGGCACCACACAAGAAACTGGAGGTGAAAGACGAGAGGGAAGAGAACCCAGCCTTCCTCGGGGTAAACAAAACGCGACAGCGAAGAAACCATTCTCTCAAGTTTTAATAATCTAAAACCAGCTTATCTGAACCCAACGGCATCCCATGGGACAGCAGCAGCATGGATAGAGAACGCTGCCTTCAACGTTAAAAACACCCAAACCACRCTTGTCTTCAAGGACTTGGCTACTGAGCAGCAGGGCCATGGCGGTAGCGTGGGCTCCCTGTCTGCCTGTGTTTGCTCTGACACCCAGACATGCCCTAGAGCTAAAGCTGCAGGGGAGGGTGCAGGGGATGAGGGAAGCATCGCCTGCAGTCACTGCAGGTACTGCTGAATGCAGAAGGATGGAGAAGGCACCCGTGGGACCGCAGCAGTCCAACCTCTGTGCCCAGCTGCTGGGCACCTCCTTCCTATGCCCCCAGCAGCCTGGGGTGCCCTCGTGCTAGAGAGTGGATCCAGCTCTGCCCCTGCTCACACCCAGGGCACTAGGTCCAGGGGAGAGGAGCCTCCCTGCATTCCTCATGCAGGAACAGACCTGGTTCGGCATCAGGCCTCTCTCCTCGGCTACAAMGGGGTCGCACTGCACTGCTGCTCGGAGGACCCCGTCCGCAGAACAGGGCCTGGAGGCAGAGGGGTTTCCCTGCGCGCTGGGGCACCTAGCAGGAGTCTGCTGAGAACACAGCCACTCGCTGCACGGGTTCGTTACAGCTGGGGCACCTCCTTTCTCCCTTTTGCCCATGCAGCAAAGCACAGTCGCAGCAGAAGACATGCTGGCAGGGGACCAGACGTCCGTAAATTCGGATGGGAAATCCACACTGGTGACAAAACTGAACGGGGACAGCATCTCTGCCCCCCGGGATGTTACTAAAGTCCCAGGGCCCATGCTCATGTGCCCCGGTGCTCTCGAACACGCTCTCTTCGTCCCAGGGCAGAGTTGCTCTCTCGTCCAGGCCTCCGTCAGCACTGGCCCACTCCTCCGAGCGTGGCGCGCCCTGGCCCCCGGCGGCAGCGGGCACGGCTGCGACACGGCTGGAGTTTAGCTCTATGGGGTTTGGTCCGTGACCGCCAGGACCAAGTGATCTCGAGTTCTCAGGGCCTTGTAAGTCACTGAGGTCCGTGAGCAGGTCAGTCCAAGCGCAGAAATGCAAGGCAGCCGGGGGCCAGAGCCTGGATCGTGACACGAGGGAGCAATTCAGGTTTTGGAAGAGAAGCAGCAAACTGCCTATCTTAGAAATACATCAAGGGTGAAGCTTTAGCACTGGCTAAGGGCAGTGCACCTGGCTCAAGGGTTGGGGGCTGTCAGCTCTCCCACCCCCAGGTGCCTCTGCCTACAGCTTCCCCCACAAGTCTGACTGAAAACCAGCTGTGTAACCAGGACCCAAGGCTAGTTGTGGAGGAAACCTGCACCCGAGGATCCCTCTACATGAGAAAGGTGGAGCCCAAAAGAGCYGAGCACTGAGGATGAAACGCAAGGAGTTAATGTTGCAAGCAGAAAACAGACCAAAGTACTCACTCCATCTCAGCAGGCTGCGGAGAGAGGGCTCGTGCAGGCAGCGAGGTCGCCTGCATTTGCTCTAGGTGTTTGTACTGGGCACCAGCTGCTGTTAAATCTTGCGTATATTGGACCACAGGCCCTTTGCTCCTCACAGCACCTAGTGGGGAATGGAAAACAGAASATCAACAACAAAGTCTCCGCAGCAACCCAAGTTTGTTGCACCAGTCACACAAAGTACTGGTTCAGTTCCTGAAGGTAASGGAAACCGAAGCCGCTGCTATTAAAACTAGGCTATCTGCTGCACTACCACTCACAGCTAGTTGCCCCAAACAGATTCTGGCTGCTTCATACCCCATAGTCTAATTTTGCTTTAGAATATCTACACGAGTCAATAAAGGTCATGGCAAATATCAGATCTCCAGAAATTTTGCTTAAGGGGGAAGAAGAAAAAGTATTAAAGCTCCAGAAAAAGCACTGAAAGAAGAGCTACCACATACCAACATTGGGACGAGTCCTCGCTTGTCCACTTTGCTTCTTCTCCTGGGTGGAAGCTGTGGAGGTTTTCATGCTGAACATGGGCTCGAGGCGTGTGGAGCCCCGGTAAATCCACTCACAGCGTTTGTCATCCTGCAGTGGAGAGAAGAACGTGGTGCTTGCAGCACCCACAGCAAGAGCTTCCTTTGCTCTTGACAGGGAGGCAGCACCGATGCTTTTACAGGACGCAGAACCGAACAGAGAGGGGGCAAAGCATTTGCCTGAAGGCTCGTGCAGAACCGCACTGCGAAGGGAGGACAGAGGCAGCAAAAGTCATTCAGTACACCCACGGAAAACACTACCCGCAARCCCAGCTCCACCTCCAAGCTAGAAAGAAGCTCCATCCTCAGAGCCCCAGCTTCACACTCGCTTCTGTTCTCAGCACTGGGAGAAGTCAGGCTCTGTGGGGACACAAAGTGACTCCTCTGCACAAACAGTGTCTACTCGAGGACACTGAGGTGAAGTTTGCAGACGCACAGCGTCTTCCTCGGTGCTGGCAGCTGTGTAGTTATCTAGCCAGGAAAGGAGCCAAGYGGGGACAGATAGCGAATGAGTTTGTTCCCTTTCTGCAATCTAGAGAATTCGAGCAAGCAGAGGAGTATCAACAGCTACTGCTTCTCACACCAGCATCTCTGCTTGGACAGAAGACATTGCCAAGAGGAGTTTACAGCGAGAAAGGAGCCAGGACAGAATCACCTGCAGAGGATGGATTTTGCCTCCTGTTCATTTACTATGTAGAAGTTTTGCTCCTATACTCTCAAGTTTTCCAGGCACGATGCTTTAGAGGTCTTTGGAAACTGCAAATGGAAAAGTCTCCCCCTCACTTCGATGTATAGTGAGCAAAACACCTGCTTACTCAAAGCTTCTGGGAGGAAAGTGGATTGCACCCAGCCAGCCAGCAAGGGAAGTAACGGGACCTCAGCCCCTAGAACAGAATTTTCCTYCTCCCTCAATCGGGACAGGAGAAGCTACCATACCAGGAAGAGAATTTTGACCAAGCTGCCGTCCACCTCTTCCACTCTGGATTTCCACCAGGTCCCTTCCCACTCCGTTTTGATCAGCTGGCCGTTCTTGAGCAGCACCATGGGACGGTTGGGGTAGGCCGTGATGTACTCCTCAATGAAGTCGCGACAGGACACGTCCTCTATATCTTCCCAGGTCTTTTGAACTGCTCAGAAAAGGTTAGAGGGGAGAAAGGGAAGAGGAGGAAAGATMTTTTTCTAGTTTTTAAATGAAGAGCACCATTATCTCTTCTTTTTTAAGGAAATCCCACATGGATTTTTTCTCTTTTGTGATTACCCCTGGCCTTTCACATGACATTCAATGCTCCCAGACCCATGCTGACACTACAGAGGTAGTGCTCRAAAACCCCAGTCCTTCAACACCCCTAATCTAGGTCAGAAAGAGCCTCACTGCTTGATTTGGTCTCCTAAAGCCTGCTTGGCTTGAGCCATTGGAGTACCAGAAGCTGCAGCAGGTAATAAGCACCGTCAGCTCCAGAAGCAAAGCTGATCTCTATAGACACAGCACTAGACGGGGATGTTTATAACACCCATCGGAGTCCAGCTCTCTCCTGTACCCYGAGCATCTCCACGGAGTTTTGGTGTTGGGACACAGGATGGACAGAGGTCACTCACGCGGCCTGCAGATCGGGTACAGCTCCCACTCCTTGACGTAGGAAGCGTAGCCGTCGTCAAAGAAGATCAGGAACCTGCAGCACAGCAGGGAACAAGAGTTGGCCRCTGGACGACCAGGGCGTTGAGGCATTTCTAACTACAGGAGTGGCGAGAAGCTTCCCTGGGCACAGACGGTCCCCTCGGGGGCGCTTTGAGGAGCAAGGAGCACAAGCATGAGTCATCTCTGCCAGCTTTTGGGAGCGCAGAGCACSCCTGGGGGTGGATTCAGCACCCACTTAGCATGACACTTGTCTGCCTAATGACCTCAGGGCTTCATCTGTGTTACAAGAGAGCAGAATTACAGCCCAGGAGGAGTTCACTTGCAACATGACTAATAAACGCAGTTCTGCTTTCAGTTATTAACCACTTATCAGATAGAGCTCTACACAATTAAGTGTTCAGTGCAGAGCCGTGTTTGAACCAAGAAGGGCCACTCTATCCTCTCTGAATCTTCTCAGAAAGACCACAAGCCGGAAGAAAGACGCACAAGCAAGGAGATTGTCTTCAACCTCTGATATTTTTCCCTTAAGTGCTTTGGCGATGTTGCTGGCACTGAGTATTTCTAGGGCTTGTATTTCCTAAGGCTGTGTTGTATGCCCTAAGCAGACTTAGATTTGTGTGATAATTTGAATGAATTATCAGATATAATTCCTAACTCAGGAGTATGAGTAATAGAATGAAAGCTCCACCCAGAGCTTTCTGAGATAAGAAAAGCTTAAGAAACAACATTCAGAAGTAGATCCTTGGAAATCAGACAAAAAAAAACCCAACAGCCTTCACAACAGCAAGTACATAAATGCATTTCTTTTAATGCAGCGGTATATAATTAAGATGAAATAAATACCTGTCTTTATTCTTCACATTTGGGGTTTCAGCCACAATGCCAGCGTACAGCCAAACCTGGTTCCCATCTTTGTACTTTGCCACAACTCTGCTCCCAACATAGTGTTTCTCTGGTGATGGGTGGTAGTCGTAAGCAATGTGATTGCCAGAGAGCAAACTTTTCCCTTTATTGTCAAATTTCACTTTGTACTTCTTGCCAGCACCTGAAAGACATTCCGACATAGCAAGGTTGATAGAAAGCAAATTATTTCATACAAAAATCAGGCACTAGATGCAGGACTTTATGATCCAGACTCAGAACAGATTTGAGAGCCATGACGCAGCAGCGAGCACGAGACGTACCGACTGTCTGGATCGCGATCAGCATCCCTTTGTGCCATGTCTTTGTCCTCTTCTTGCCCAGAATCCTCATGCCAACCTTCAGGTCCCCGTCGTTGCTGAGGTCACTCCCTGCAGCAGCGGAGGCTGCAGGCTGGAGAGCACCAGGAGTCTGCTGAGGAGTCTGTCCATCTACTCAGAGGAAAAACAGACAGAAACCAAGTTAGAAACTGCTAAAAAGTCCCTTCTGGTAAGGAGGCAATACAACGAATGTGTGCCTTGAGACAGGAGGCATTTCTGCTCTCCTTCACCTGACAGGAGCTGGGGGGTTCTCACACACTGACCTTTCTGGGTGTCCTGGGCATTCGTTTTTTTGTTCACAGCATCCATAAATTTCTGGACGTCCTGGGCAGACTTTCTCATTGCAGCCATGGCTTCCCGCAGCTGGAAGGGAGGAAAGACAAAGTGTGAAGAACCTCTTATTGCACCAAATACGATGTCCCAAGAGCAATAAAATCCCTTTGTGCAAAAATAATCAAGTCTTTCCAACTCACCAGAGTCTGATCTTTGGCAATTCTGGGACTAGTATCACCTGTGTTTAACAAGAAGGAAAAAAAGAAGTGGTTAAAACCTCTTAAAGAGAAAATAAAGCACAAAATAACAGAGAAAAGTCTCTACACAAGAGTCTTCTCTGCCTGGGTCAGAAAAAACACTCAGTAAGGCTGTGCTTTCTAGAGGCACGACCTGCCACACAAGCAGCTTCCCCAGAACAAAAGCAGCGTTTGGGGGGAAAGTGGAAAATCGCCACCCCTCCTCTGAGCCCCACGGGGTACTGAACTGCCCTTCCAGCCCGAATCGATGCTCATGACTTCATCATCATCCTCATCTGGGATCTCGATCACTTCGGTGGCCACGGCAGCCGAGTCCTCGTCCTCAGAGCTGCTCTCACGGTACTGCAGGCCCAGCTTGGAGTAGAGATCTTTCACCAGCACCTCACACTTATCGATAGCTCTGGGGCAGTAAAAGAGGAGCAGAGAAAGGGAAGGACGAGGTGAGTCCAGCTGCACACCCGAAAGACCGCAGGAACAAAGAGGCACCATCAGGAGTTGCTGATTAAATACAACTATCGGGGGTGAGGAAGACTGTGTGCACGAAGGCTTCAAAGCCACTGTCACGAGTGCCCGAGGGGCCGCGTATGAAGCCGCAGGGTACGGAGGGGAAGCGGCGGCGCCCACCTCGAGGCGTCGTCGAAGAGCTGGTCCACGTGCGCCACCTCCTCCTCCTTCTGCCTCACGCACTTCTCCAGCGCGGCCAGCTGCTGCCTCCGCTGCCTCACGCACTCCAGCTTCTCCAGCTCCTCGTCGATGATGCCCTGCAGCTCCTCCATGGAGAGGCCCAGCTCCTCCAGCACCTCCTGCTGCAGCTCCTTCATCTCCTGCGGGTCCATCCCTGCGGCGCCGAGGGCTGAGAAACCACCCTGGGAAAGCCCCCCCCAACTYCCCTTGCCCCAAAACCCCCCGACATCCCCCAAGGGCCCCATTTACCCCAAGCTGCCTCTGCTCCTCGGCCCCCTCCTCACCTGGGCACCCCCCCGACGCCCCACATCGGGGCCCGCCCCCCCGTTAC
>PTEX01000469.1:92273-117116 GCA_003342815.1 Eudromia elegans
CTCACCTCGTCCCGGAGGCCCCGGGGCCGACGCGACCCCCGTTACTAGGAGCAGGCGGCGAAACAGGGGAGGGGCGGGCAGTGCGCCCAAACAGACGYCGCTGACGTCACTTCCTGCAACGGCAGCCCGCGGAGCCCAAATCTCCCCCTCCTCCGCGCCGCGCGGCGGGGAGAGGGTGCAGTGCGCACGCGCGTGACGCCGGCCGCGTCAAGGCGCATGCGCGAAGGGCCGTGGGGAGCATTTAAAGGGGCAGAGCCCGGGAAGGGGAGCTAGTGCTGCCCCCTGCGGGCGGGGAGGGGGCTGCAGGTCYGGCTGGGCTAGGGACGCTCGAGGGGGTAATGGAGGGTCCTGGAAGAGTCCTGGGGATAATGAGGCCCTTGTGGGGGACAACGGAGGGTTTTGGGAGGTCAATGGAGGGTCCTGTGAGSGTTCTGGGGGTAGTGGGGCCCTGAGTGGGGATGCGATGGAGGGTGCTGGGGATAATGGGACCCTTGGAGGGGGTGCTGGTGTCTCCAGGTGCCGTGGGGCGTCCTGGGGTGCTCAGGGGACCTGCTCCTCCTCCCAGGTGGCGGTGGGGATGGCGCTGTAGGGGTCCACCACGAGGCGGGCGCAGCGCACGGCCATGGCGAGCAGGAAGAGGCCCAGCAGCACCACGAAGGCAACGGCCACGGCCCGGTCCACGTCGAGGGGCGCCGGCGCGGCCTCCATGCCCCCGGGCTGCCCCCACTGCTGAGCTTCAAACCTCCACGGTATTCACTTGTTTTCTCCCTTTTTGCCCYGGGACCCCCTTCCCTGCGACCGGAGGAGCAGCGGGAACGCCAGGAAGCTCCGCAGGCTGATGCCTCCGCTCAGGGACGTGGCAGGTGTGGGCTGGGAAGAGCCAAAAGCAGCACGTATGCGCATRCATACATATTCATGTATACACGTGGCTGCATATGACTCTTAGATGTAAAAAGGACACACCAAAAGGGCCCTGCAACGCCCCACGGCCCCCATGGATCCCATTGAGCAGCCGAGACAGTCCCTTACCTCGGGATGGACGGACCGGCTGCCCCGTCTCCCTCGGTGCCGCGTCGGGGCTGTCCGCAGCGGGTGCGGGGGTCATGAATGCTGCAGGAGCCCCGTGGCGTCACCTTTCAGGTGCCTCCCGTAGCRGGAGAGACGATCCTGCCGGCTCAGTTGTCACCCGCCCATGCTGGAAGCTTCCAGCACCTCCCTCTTGGGCTTGGTTGGATGTTGGCACCCACGGGAGGCCCTTTTGGGGCTCAGGGGTCCCCCCAGGGCCRGGTGCCACGAGACCAGCAGGGTGACGGGGGTCATGCAAGGAGGGTACTGAGCCAGGAGATGCACTGAGCGGGCCTGTTCTCAGCCAGGAGCCCCCTCTAGCTCCACAAAGCAGGATGACAACTGATGGTAATAGAGGATTTTGTACTCCTTCCCCAGCGCGCCCCCCGCCCCAAATCCCGCTTTTATTTTGAACCCCGATCCCAGCTCTATTCCTGCCCTCCGACAGGAAAAAAAACCAAATAGCAACACGTGACGTCACGCAAAGGGCCCTTTAAATCTACAAGGCGCCCCCTCGGCCACGCCCCCTCAGACCACGCCCATAGTGCCCACCCATCTCGACCACGCCCCCATCCGCGGTCACACCCCCCTGCGCCGTACGGGGCGGGGCATCCCCGGCCTCACACTACCTTGCTGGCCTCCTTGGTCCCACCCCCTTTGGCCTTTTGGCCCAGTGGGCGCGCGGCGTCTCGCCGCCGCACCGCCCCCGCGCGCCATCAGGCTCGGCTGCACCGCGGCGCGCAAGGGTTTTCCTGCGCCGCCATCTTGGCAGCGGCGCCGTTGAGGGAGGAGGGAGGCGTGAGGCGGGGGGGAGCGCGCCCGCCATGGCCGCCACCGCCGCCAACCCGGGTGAGGCTGCGGCGGGGGGTCGCGCCCGCTGCCGAGGGCGCCTGAGGGCCCCTTGGGCTGGCAGCCCTGTGAGGGGAGCCGAGGCTGTTGGAGGGGTCCTGCTGAGCCCGGGGGGGTGAAGGGGGCAGCGCAGGGGCCGCCTCCGGGGGCAGGGATCTCTCGAGGCGGGTGGCTGTGGAGTCAGGGCGGCTCTGAGGTGCTGGGCCCGGCGGTGTCACTCGAGGGGCTGTAGGGGGGACAGGGGAGCCAGGGGCGGCCCTGGGAGAGGGCARGAGGAGCCGGCGGGGACGGGGCGCCGGGGGCTCCTGGTGGGGCTTGGGGAGGGGACCCCGAGCGGCAGCCCCGCGGCTCCCCCGCCACGGGCCGGCGCTGGGAGGGAGGTTCTGCACCCGGTTCTGCGCCGGTTCCGCTCCCGTGGCTCGGGCGGGCAGCGCGGGCTGCTGCCGCCTGCCCTCGGTCACGGCCCCGCTGCTGGGGAGGGATCCCTGCTTGGAGCAGCTCCCGTTTGTTATCGTTAGTGGTGTCTGGGTGGGGTTTTTTTGGTCCTTTTTTCCCTTTTTTCCCGTTTCTGTATGTTTCTCTGAGGTAACTGTCTTGCTGTTTTATGAAGGGGGTTTTATGAATCCTGCTGGTGCCCGCTGAGTGTGCAGAAAGCAAAATATCCCCTCAACTCCTGCCCTCCGCAGCCAGGCGCTATATGGGGTGATCTCCAGTTTGGAGAAGCTGCAAATTGGAGGTGTCTGATGTTCGCTGAGTAAACTCGGGTCTTTCAGGCTTTTTTCAGATGTCTGGCTAAGCTGCACTGCAATTGGAATGTTCCTGGGATAACCCAGTGTCGGTGAAGTTGTTATGGATTGATGTGGTGACTGAGATCAGAAATTCAGCTTCTGAGTCTCTTTGGCTTGTGGTTTCTGTTTGTTCTTGCATGTGGCTTGGGGCTGACGAGGTCCCGGGTCGTGTGACTTGTTCAGATTCATCTAGGACCATCGGGCGCAGCTTCTAAGGGGTGGGTTTTCATCCTAACTTGCTATCGGAAGCTTTTCGCAGCTTTAAATACCAGGAAAACACGTTGGGTCGTTCGTTTGTGCTGACTTGGAGGCAGAGGGGCAGAGCTGACGTCTGGCAACGCGTGGTTGTGGTTTCGCAGGGCGATGTGAAATTCTTCAGCACTCAGGAGTTTGCGGACGGTGTGTTAGAAACAACAAGCGCTCCCAAATTGGCGTGGCCAAAATGCATCCGAAATGGAAACTGTCAAACTCGTGTGCTAGTCCTGCAGAAAAACACCCTTCTGGCTCAGAATAATATCCCGTTGAAAGAGTGATGTTGTTCCAAGTAGTAAAAACGTAGCCGTGTGCGCCTGGTGCCACAGGCTAGCTCAGGAAGTTCGTTTCTCCTCCTACCAGAGCGCTGTTAGTTCAAGGTTTGCAGTTTGGCAGACAAAGGATGCGCAGCAAAGCCGAAAGTGGGAAAAAATGGTAAAAAATGGAAAATGTTGTTCCGAAGCAGCCCTGTAAAGATTTGGTAGAACAATAAAGGAAGATGCTYGTTGCTTTAGACTCTTACTGTGTTATAAAAGCTTTATGTATCTGTAGTCCTCTGAGCTGTGTGGTATTTTGCATRATAGAAGAATTTCAAACAAATAAATTCACAAGGAAAAGAGAAAGAACTTAACATCTGTGTTTAATATTTGTAACTATAGGCAGACTTGCTGTCTACTGCTAGCTTAGTCATTTTAAACAGAGAGGGGAAAAAATACAGTCTGAGTAAGCACTGTAACACAGAGATTATTAGTAAAATAAATTATTTGTGGAAAGCACTCTCTAAAAGCAGCGTCCTCTCCTGCTCACCCTTGAAAAATGGAGCGCGGAGCTCAAGCGAGCACTGAGTAAGGCCCCCCAAAATGCTGGGAATATCCTTGCGGCTTGAGCTAGTGGGGGAAAGATGGTGAAACCAGCTGCAAAAATAAATCAGAACTTACTTTAAAGTGCTCAAACGCCGCTTGCCTCCGCACCGCGCCATCCTGGGCTGCCCTCCTTCCTCTAAAGGCTCCCTAGGAAAAGCAGCTCTCTTGGGAGCTCGCCGAGATGCACATAAAACACTTCTCCATTTTCTTCAGCTAAACCTACGCTGTTGAAAAGATAAACGTGCACAAACTTTGTCGCCAGCTCTTCTCTGGGGTGACGCGGGCTGCTTTGGCTATTTGTGCTCCTGTAAGCAGGGGCTGCCTTGCTAAAACGTCCTGGTYGGGAGCGCAAAAGAGAACTGCATCCTATAAGCCAGAGGTAATATGAGGAGGAATTAAAATAGCTTTGCTCTAATTAGTTTACAGGTTTTCATATTAACTTGGGTTGTTAGAACACTTTGGATTCAGTAGGATAAACATTGGATTTGTCAACTTAAGGCATTTTATGATTTGGCGGGGGGGAAGCATTCATTTCTATATTTTGTTTGACGTAGTTGGATTTTAGCGGCCGTTATGCGTTCGCAAACACCCTTGTCTTTTGGGGGGATTCATTACAGACTGCTTTTGAACACTTCAGTTTGCAAAAAGGTGTTTCTTGGTGATCCCCCASCCCATGCAATGTGGGTTAGAAACAACTCCCCAGCAGAAACTACCCTGTTTGTGGGTTGTGGCCTGGGGACGGAGACGAAGTGCTYGGGCGCTGCCGCAGCCCCTCCGGAACACCTCCGAGTCTCTGCTCCCGCTTTATTCCTGGAGTCGCTCCCTGTTGAGATGCCAGGAGTTGCAACAGAGCCCGTCCCTTGGGAGCCGGGCTGGGAGTCTGGCTCTGGAGACGACATTCCCTCCGCYGCCTTCCAGCCTATTCTATTCCGGGCGGGATTGTTGGCTCAATTGTGGTGCTGCTTGCACATTTATATCCAGTTACAAACGAGGATCCCTAAGTTCCCTGCCTGCTTCTGCTTATCTCTTCTGGCCTTAATTGGACACAGCATGTGTGAAACGCGAGTGGAGATTGATTTGGGAGAGGCCCGGACACCCTGGAAAACGCACCCTATGCGTCCGTGTTTGGGGAGCGGGGAGAACTGGAGATTAATGTCCTGAAAGGAAGTTTTTGCACTCACATGAGCACGCGGGAGAAGGGAAAAGCTGCTGCTTTCTCTCTCCCTCCCTCCCCGAGCCCTTCTTGCAGAAGTTCCCTTAGCGGTACGGAGGGCTCGGATGAGACCTTTTAAAAACAAACAGAGACGCCCCCCCAGGCCTATTTAAAAGTTAATTTGCCCAGGAACAGCTCAGTGTCACTTCCTTCCCCAGGCCCGAGCCGGAAATTCCTCCGTCCTTAATAAACCGATTATCTGCAGTGCTCCAAAGACTTGATTTCTCCTGAAACCGTGCGATTTACAGGCACGTGTTGTAAAACTGCAGGCTCCTTGAGCTGCCTGGGCAGAAGGGAAACCTTTCTGGCCTGCTTTGGTTGTGCTTGGGGCTGCGTTCCAGTAAATAAAGAGCTTTGATAGCGGCCCTGGGGATTTCTTTGGCACCATGGATGSTGGAAATCACCCTTGCTCTGCGACTCCAGGGTGCCCATGTCCTCRCTCCCAGCACAGGGAATGGCCTGGGACAAAGGGCACCTCCGGTTATTTCAAGTCCATCCCATCGTAAACCTTGAGTTTATCACAGGGAGCCCAAGTTGCTGCCTGGGAAATAAATATGAAATATTCATGTGCTGAAGACCACTAATCCTGCTGYCCTTCTGACTTTTAAAAGTCTTTGAGAGCAGAGAATTGGGTATGGAAATAATGTTTGGAAACTTTTCTAAGAGCTTTTTGTGCTTTTTACCCCACTGAGTGGTAAAACCTGGTGTTCTTGCACTATTGCAAGTTGTTTGTGACCGGCTCTTGGCCCTCGAGCCGCTAAGCACTGACCTGGATGCTTAATGCATATTTTAGTCACCCCTGGGAAACCCTATGGCCTGGCAAGGAAGAGGCTTGTTCAGTGAAGCCAACTGTTTGGAGAGAAGCGACGCGGCAGCAAGGCGATACAGCGGCACTTCTGCGGTCAGCGTTTTCGAGGGGTTTGCTTTATTTTGTTTTGGAAGAAACAGCTCAAGTTTTGGAACATTTACTGGCGACAGAAGTGCTGCCGTTAGCCAGCACGTGGGCCGGTCTGGCCGTGACTCTGCTTTGAGGTGCAAGCTAACCAGCACCCAGCTCTGGGAGCGCTGCTTCGGCCGAGCCGCTGCTGGCCTGAAATCCCATTTCTGTAACTGCACTGGGCAGTTACTTGCTAAAGCTACATGTAAGAAGCCGAGAAGTCTCTTTTTTCCCTCCATTCTGCATGCAAAGAATGCAAGAGGCTGCGTTTGGATGAGATGAGAAGTAAAATGAGGTTCTGCCTGTTCTAGTGGCCCTCCCATTTCATCCAAGCAGCTCTCAAGGTTGACTTGCCACTTTGCTGCCGTTTGGGAGCCTCAGCGAGAGACTTTTGCCTCTCTGTCTCCCTCGTTATTATTATTTTTTTAAATGCCATCCACTTTGATAAAGCAGAAATGTTCTTTGAGCCTTGGAGGTGCCCTGCAGAGTTCCCTGGCCTGGCCCGTGGCGGTGCTACTCTAGCTGGAGCAACGCTCTCGCTCGCAGTCTAGCACTTGGTTATCAGTGAGCTTCAGAAAACCACAACCATCAAACCGAGGCGRGAGAGATGACTTGCATCGGAAACGGAGAAAAACATCTTGAACCTGGGTTCAAAACTATAAACAACCTTCCAGAGCCGCTGAACAGCGGGAAGGGAGTGGGAAGGAGCCCCGCTCGTCTCCCAGAGATGGGAATCTTGATGCCTGCTCCCAAAGCCCCATTGTGACTGAGCTRAGAAATCCCAGCTCGCGTTGACTCTTCTGGTACCTGGACTTGCTAATAAAGTGTTTGAGGGAGGAAGGGCCGTTTATACTGCGTGAGTTTGGGCCCCATGCGCAGTTCCACAGTGAGGAAAAATAGAATATGCAACGGGCTTGGATATGTGACGTGGCTTGAGAGCAGCGCCTTGATGTTCCCTGCTCGGCTGCTCTCGCTGTCCTGGACCCTGGGAAGGGATGCGCTCCTATCTCATAGCCTTTTCTTCTCACATCTGCCCGGTTAAACCTTGTGCAGCTTCAGCCACAAAATGAAGTGGTGTGGTCTAAAAGGCCCCCAATTCCTTGCTCCCTGCAAGTGTACCCACCTATTTCTTCTCTTTAAAAAAGTCATTGTTTGGGTTTCCTGCTRCTTGTGCAGCGTTTCTTTAGGACTACAGCCGCCGTTCTGCTCTGGGTGCGTGGCCGTTCTCTGGGGCAGCAGCACCAGAGGAAAGACCCTTAGAAAGGCTGAGGAGCCTCGTGAGTGGCTCCGTTAAATGCTTGTGTCCCCTGGGTTGGAAGCTGTACCCTCCTAGGAGTGAAGTTAGTGATGTGAGTGCCTTACAGCCCTTCTCCTTCCCTTGCACAGACCCAACCCTGGCTCGGGAGGGCTGGTTCAGCCCYTCTCTGGGAGTGCATCAAGCTCCTCCTCTGTTTAAAAAGGAGCCCCCATCTTTTAGCTTCGTGATCTAAGCTCTGGGCCTTATGAAAACAGCATGTACTCGGAGCTCGAAACGCAYCCCTGCTGCAGAGGCCCTAGATGAAAGCGCTGGAAAGAGAGCGCACAAAATYGCTGCGCTCCAGCGCTGAAACGCAAGAGCGTTTAATGGGAGCTGCATGTGGAGAGCGCCATTCCCGCGGAGCTCGCGGTGGATTTGACGTCACTCTGACTTGTTTGTTATTTCTTCCCCCTCCTGTTTAGAAATGGCATCAGATGTTTCCTCCCTGGGTGCAGCTGTGGGCTCTGGGAATCCTGGAGCGGGGACGCAAGCCGGAGGAGCCATCGTGCAGAGAGTCAACAAGCGGCGCCCTGGGTGAGTGTGAGTTTTGGGGGGCTTGGGGGTGTTTTGGGTGTGAAAAGTGTGGTCTTGACAAAGCAGCACTCTTTGGGGGAGYGGTCAGCTGGCTTCTTCCAAGTGTTCCTCCAGGTACCCGGCATTCAACCCATTTACTTTGCAGTGGTCTCTTTTGTGCCAGTCGTATCCCATGGAGCTGGAGTTCTATATCYCCTACAAAGAGAAGAGATAAAAAGTTAAACCGCAACACAGGAATTCTCATGTCCACCAAGGACTGGGAATGAAACAGGAGGCAGTGGAGCAGAGGGACAAAGCAGTTGCCCCAAGAGATGCYAAGGAATGGGACTGGGGGAGCCTTAAGCTTTTGCAACTGCCCTTTCTCTGGGAGAGGGTGGGGAAAGCAGCAATGTGTTTGCGGTAGGCTTTTTGTTTGCTAAAAATGCTTTTGTAAAATAAAAGAATATTCAGTGGCCTCTCTTAAATTCTCGCCGCAAGCGATTTCCTCTTATTTTCCAGTTAACAAAAAACCTTCCCTGCCTCCCGACTCGCTGCTCGCCCCGCGTGCTGCTGCTCCCGCTCTCCTGCAGCTCCTCCCACGCCGGCTGCTGCCTGTTCCCCACGCGYCGCTCCCACGCAGCGCGTTTCCGTGCCCGAGGAAGCTGCCTGGAGCCCTTTCCTCTGCCCTCCCACGCATACTCAAGTTAGAAAATGTTTTCTGTCCCTGCTACGCAAACACAGTGACGTTGTCCGCTGTTGGACTAAGGGCRCTACCAGTGCAGATCGCAAGACTGAACTTTAACTTTTAAAGTGTTTTGCCCTCTTTTTTTTTTATGCAACTTATCCAAGCTTTGGAATTACATGTGCTCCGTCTAGAGGCGGATCTGTCCTTTGAGCAGTGAGGAGCAGCCGTTTCACTGCTGGAGCATCAGGAATGGAACATTACTGGGCAATGGGGCCATCTTTGTCTTGAACACTCCTTTTCTGATAAACATCTCAAGGAAACCACTACCAAATTCCCTGGGTTGTTTATGTTGCCACTTGGGATAACGTAAATCTTCCTTTCAGGAGTTGCCTGCATCCCTGCGGGACAGATGGAAAAGCAGCCTGGGAGAGAAACTGCCTAGTTAATTATTACCTTTTTGCTTGTATTTTTCAGGCTTGATTTTGATGATGATGGAGAAGGGAACAGTAAATTCCTCAGGTGAGGGTGAGCTCTGCAGCCCTGTTGTGTGGTCCAGCCATGTGGTCCCCTCGCCCTGCCCCGAGGAGGGCTTTGTTCCCTGTGAAGCCTTTTCCCTCTCGCAGTGCTGAGTAACAGGGCTTCTGGAAGGAGGCAACGCTCCTCTCCCCTAAACTCTCCTCTCTGGCCTCCTCAACAGAATTTCTGCATCTTTGCAGCTGATTCCAGTGCAAAACTGGAACTGCAAAACTGCATGGGGACTCCCTGAGTGCTGGGAAGGGGCTGTGGTTGACGGGGGGATCTGGATACTGCTTTGGATGCAGCCTCCACCCTGAGACTCCCAGCAGCAGCAGCCCTTCGGCAGGGTGTTGCTGTGGGTGACACCAGCATTGCAAATGATTAAAAAGGCCCTACACGTGTGTTGCTTAACTCTCATTTGTGCTGCGACTGGTCCAAACTGTTTTAAAGAGAACTCGTTATCCCTGAGACTGCGAGCAGTTCCTCTCATAACCCATAKGGGATACAGAGGAGTTGGAAAATCTCGTATAATTAATTTGTAGCCTCACTACAAGGATTAGGATTAGACCATTCTGATGATAGTGGAATTCCATATGTCGCGGTCTTCTAAAGATGGTTGTCAAATGACTGAGATGAGTGTGATCCTGCTGAACATGGGATTTACCTACTGAGAGCCTCTGCATGAGGCCCTTGTGTTGAACTAACTGTATTTTCAAAGCACAATTTAACCTATTGCTTCATGTTTTTAAATTCCTGAGAGAGATGGGATCCTTGGTATGACTGTCAGCCACAAAATGCCATCCAGATACTAAACTAATTAAGCTGTAGCCTTTTAACTAGCTAAACAATAAGTGTGGTCCTGGAGTGCCTGTGCACAGTGGAATTTCTGTTTAGCACTGGGCTTTTTGTGTGTGATTTMACAACCTTACTATTCTCCCAAGGTGTTTGATAAAGAAGCAAGTGTAAGGAGTTTACAAACTCTTCTTCCTCTCTCCCTAGGTGTGATGATGACCAGATGCCAAATGATAAAGAGAGATTTGCCAGGTAAGAATCTGCTGTATTGCAGGTTTTGAAGACTGCGGTGCTGAACCCCGCTTATATTAGAGAGCTCCTTCAACRTGCAGGGAAGGGCTTGTCCCTCTCCTAACCAGCAGACAGGTTTCCTCCCTTGGAAGGAGGGTGCACCTTGTGCCAAAGGATCCAGACACTTTCCATGGTTTGTTTGGATGGCTTCATAGAAGTATTAAGAAATTCCTCTTCAAAGTTTCTGTTTCAGCTGTTGCCTTGGAATCTTTCTCTTCTGCTCAAGGAACTTGCAGAAAAAAGCAAGTTTCATGCTTGGTTCCAAGTGTACTTGAACAGGGTTTCCTGGCAAATTGTGTGTTTACCTGTGTGTGGCTTGTGTGCTTTGTGGGGGAGCTCAGCAGCTCTCTCTGCTAGATGGGGAGTTTCCTAGAGACTAGCGTGGAGTGTAGCGTTGTAGGGAACTGCTTGGCTCTGATCGYCAACTTCTGATTGTCAGAGTAGCTCTGGACCATCTAGAGGCAGGCCTGAACTCGTGGTGTTTCTCCACCTGTGGGAGTAGGTCTCAGCATTTYGTGGCTTTGTTTTGTGTTGCTGTGTAATGTTCTTGCCATGCTGAGGTTGGTTTTTTTTGTCCATGTTCTGAATGCTGTCGATTTCTGTCCCCTCAGTGCAAAAGCCCACCCTGCTATGTCTTGCTAAGAGGAAAGGGGAGCGAGTATAGAGTGGGAAAGACTCTGACTTTTGATCTTCCTGAAAACTGGAGTTAAAATGCAGGGGAGGCTGGGGTAAGACGTGGCCTGCACATCCCCTCAAGGGGCTTGAGGGTCAGGAGGTGAGATTAAATCACAGGATGAGCCCAGAATGATGTATGTAGGAACCTTCTCTTGTGATTTCATAGATGTCTTAGACTGAGACAAGTGGTCTAGAAACAAGGGCGCTCAGGTCTCTGTTTTCCAGGACTGCTCGTATTACTCGTGCTCCTGGCATCTTCCTAGCAGCCCTCACTTCCCACTCCCTTCCTTCTTCCTTGGATGTTGAAGTAAAACAGAATGTGAAAGTGAACGTGAGATTTTTAGTATGATTTTAAACCCATTGCAGTGCAAGCGCATCACGACCAAGTAACATGTGCTGTGCTCTGCAAACCCACGGTACATTTTGGTGCCCTCTCAGAACGTGTGGCACCTTTTCTGGCTGGACTCTCCATTATCCAAGGCCTCAAGGAGGAAAACCTCTTAGGAAAGTGAGGTTTGCAGAGCCCTCTTCCCTGGAAGCTGACAGGGTGTGCAGGTCCCTGGGGTGTCTGTGTGCCCTACAGGCGCCGKTCGTCACCTCTCTGTGTGCTCTTTGTCATGTAGCAGCCTCGACTGTGGTGTCCTAAGTGGGGTTTATGCAGCAGCATTACAAAAACGTGTGCTGCTGGCTGTGGCTCGGACACTGCTTGTGAATCTGGGGGTCTCCGTGTGCTTTTTGATCTGCTAACACTTTTGAACAGAAAGAGTAGTTTAAAGTGACTGGGACTGTATTCCTAGTTCTGCCATTAACCTTCTATTCTTGCACAGAATAATCTGCACATCCATTGCCCTATATGCAAAACAATTGCCTATTGCCCTTGCCTAGTTTACAGCCTTGAGAAGTGTCTTAATACATAGATAGGTAGCAGTGTCATGTGCAGTGTTGTGAACTAATGACTGCTTTGTTTTATGGAATTGCTTCTCTRCAAAACAGACATGTTTATAGACTGGGTTTCCTAGTACACCTTCCCATTTTTCATTTCTTTAAACCTTTTTCCATTTTAGCTTAGATCGCTGATTTTATTTTTAGGTCTGATGATGAACAGAGTTCAGCGGATAAGGAGAGACTTGCCAGGTAGGAGACTGGAGATTTCAAGCATGGACAAGCAGAGTATTTCCTTTCCTTAATGTTTCTCTAGGCATCCCTTCTCTTTCCCCCCTCCTCCTCCTCCCCTTGTCTGCTGCTGTAGAGGACTTAAAACTGAACAGACTTCTGGAAGCTGCCGTGTGTTTGGAATGGGGAGTGGAAAGGCATTTGGTCCCCTCGTGTGCTGCCCTGAGACCTTCTTGCCAAAGGCTCTTTGTTGGAGACAGCAGTGTAGAGCATGGTTTGGCCGTTGCTTTCACTGTGACTTTGCTAACCTGTGCTAAGTACAATTTCCCTCATCTTGATCAACATGCCAAACACCCTGCTCTTTCCTTGGTAGGGTCTTGTCACAGGAATCCTATCATATGATAAAAAATGGACATAAAACCTGTATGAGTTCAGTTTTTCTACCTCTTAATTTGATGAGCCCTTAAACTTTCTAGGGAGGAAGATGTCCTCTCTAATATAGCCATTTAGGCTTACTGAAAACAGGTTCTCTTCTTAGTTTCCTGTTTATAATTCCTGGGAGACCTGTGCCTCGTGCTGAAGCGACYGATGCAGTCTTTTTGACTACTGTACCATCAACACGGGCCAAAAGTAACTTGGAGCCGGGAAATGACCCCCTCCGACTACGTGCACACAGCAGCCCAYGGTTGAGAGAGTGTGGTCAGGACCACAGAAAAACACTAGCGCYGAGCATGCCCTTCCTCAGTTTCAAACTGCAAAATAGAAAGGGCTGAAATAGCCATCGAGGTTCCTGCTGCCTCTTACTGGCTTASTAAGTGGTGAAGAATGGCTTGTTTTGTGGCCCACTCCTGCAAACTTGCCCTGTGACTTCTCTGGACAATACAGCTTTCTGTTCCACCCTAAATTCGTCCTTAAGCAAGCAGCAAGACCAAAAAGACAGGACTGAAAAGACTGCCTTGGGTGCYGAGACTGCCACAGTTCTGGCCAGTTTATTGCCACTGGCTAGTATTAAAACAAACAACCCCAAAAAACCCACCCAAAGCGTAGCCTTTCCCAACTGCAGCATTGCATAGCTTAAATATTTGAGCAGATAAGGAAAGCCTAGAGGTGGGGCCTGCAAGTACAGTAAACAGCAGTGCTTTTGCAGAGCTTATTCTCCAGTGAAGCTGCTGCCCGTTCTGCCTGTCCCCTGTCGAGTGTTGTTGCTAGCGCCTGTTGCAAAGGGCGCTTGGCGACGAGACGAGCGTCGTGTCTGGTTTCCTGTCAGTCTTTCTAGTGAGGGCAGCCCCATTCTCCCAATGGGGCACGTGAGTTTGGGAAAACAGTCAAAGATGAGTGTGATATCGAAGCATAACTTTTGTTTCCTGAGTATTAGCAGCGAGGTGCAGGGGCATTTAGTGTCTGCACACGCCTGGTAGTGATAAACATTGCATTTCTTCTCTTTATCCTGTTCAGTTCAGTCGCCTGTACCATGTCCTGCCCACGCTCCCATCTCTCATTTTGTTTTCTCCCATGTGCTTCCTTGCATTGGATACACCCTGTTGTTTAGGAAACCTGGCTTTTAAGACCTGATTCAAGAGAAAATCTATCTCAGTAACTCAATTAAACTATGCATGCAGATAAAAAGAAGCAGATAAACAGGTTATGTTCTAACCTCCTGAGAGGCTGATGGGAAACATGCCGTGTGAGCAGACGTACGTAGGGCTTGCAAAGAGCCTTTAAGGACAGCGYTCATCGTGACACCTCTCTGGAGACCTCCACACCACCCAGGCACTTGCTTRATGGATGGTGCTGTCCACTTTGGCCTCAACCTGTGCAGAAATCAGGCGCATCTCTGCTCCAAAGCTCTTTCCTCCTGCTGGGATGCAGTGAAAGGCTGTTAGTGTTACAGAGAAACACCCTCATAAAGTCTCTGTGAGGTGGGCCTGGCCTGTTCGTGATTTTGGGACCGTAAGCCAGGTCTCTGGCATAACTGTAGAGCCYCATAGGCGCATGCAGCATGGGGATGTGTTTCATCCCCAGGTAAGCAGTGGGTGGGTGGGATGAGACCTTGCAATCTGTGTGCTCCTCCAGAGCGCTGGACTCTTGAAAAAGATTTTTTAGTGATAAAGGGAGAGTAGATGCCGTGGGGAGGGAAGGAAGCCTTTGATTTGTGGTGTGCTGTGGAACTGAGCGGGAGGCCTCAGTCTCTGTTAAMTAGCTTAGCGTAGCTCGCTGCCTTCCGCAGGCACCTGGAGAGGTGTCATTTAAAGCAGGGCTCTTGTCCTTAGCAAAGCAACTCTGGCCATAGCCTCTCCTCCTTGCACTCGTTCCTGCGTCCCTTTGTGCACGCCCAGCATGCRAGGCTTGCGTGGTCCTTCTAACTCCTGATGACCCTGACACATCTCTGTGTTTTACACTCCGGCCTCGTGGACGGCGTTGCCTTGGGGGGAGCGCCRAGCCTCCCGGCTGGCCAGTGACTCCCTCTTGCCCCTGTCCTCCCCGGCCTTTTGCAGGGAAAACCACAGCGAGATCGAGCGGAGGCGGCGCAACAAGATGACCGCTTACATCACGGAGCTGTCCGATATGGTGCCCACGTGCAGCGCCCTGGCCCGCAAACCCGACAAGCTCACCATCCTGCGCATGGCCGTGTCGCACATGAAGTCACTGCGTGGCACGGGCAACACCTCCACCGACGGCACCTACAAACCCTCCTTTCTCACTGACCAGGTCTTGGTTTGATGCTGCTTTAGGGAGTTGAACTCATGGTGGGGGGAATTAAATTGTGGGTAGCGGGGAGAGCCCTTGGGGTGGGTTTGGAGGATGACGCCTGCTTAGTGCTGGAGTAAGAGTGCGTCTGTCTGTCCTGTGTGCAGGAGCTCAAACACTTGATCCTGGAGGCAGCCGACGGCTTTCTCTTCATAGTGTCCTGTGAGACGGGGCGGGTGGTTTATGTCTCCGATTCCGTGACTCCTGTCCTGAACCAGCCCCAGTCGGAATGGTTCGGCAGCACCCTGTACGACCAGGTGCACCCGGATGACGTGGGCAAGCTGAGGGAGCAGCTCTCCACGTCGGAGAACGCGCTGACAGGTAAAGCCTCTGCAGAGGACCTGGTTTGATTAAAACCTTCCATCTAGAGAAGCAACCAAACCCTGGTCCCTTTCCAGCAAGGGTCCTGCAACCCACCCTGGGAAGACATTGGAAGGTTCTGCCAGTGACACTGGTTTCCTAGTGTGTTACCTGGTGCCTCTGTTGGTGAAAGGTCTTGAAAAACTGCAGCAGCATCTTGGTTTTTCTTCTTTCTTTAGGTCGCATCTTAGATTTAAAGACGGGGACTGTCAAGAAGGAAGGCCAGCAGTCCATGAGAATGTGTATGGGTTCACGAAGATCTTTCATCTGCCGAATGAGGTAATGGAGAGAGGGCTCGGGGAAGCCTCACCCAAGCTTGAAGCTGAACTTGCTTGCTGGCTCCTTCACGCGTGCGTTCCAGCTCTGGTTTTGCTCGTTGTGGCCTAGATGTGGTAGAGTGGAGTTTTCCATACAGAGCAAACAACCAAGTTCTTGCAATTTTCCTTGCCCTTTGCTAAGGTAGCTCTCAAGAGAGTTTCAAATAGGACTGATTTACTTCCACTCCATGTGTCACCTCCCTAATTGCAGTCCAGGGAACGAGTGCTTTTTGCTTGCGTGATGGAGGTTCAAAGGTTCATCTTGGTTTATAGAGTGCTTCCTCTCTTCTTCAAGACTTACAAGGATTAAAACCCTTTCCCTCCTTTCACTTCTCCTCCTGGTCCAGGTGTGGCAACAGCTCTGTGGATCCAGTCTCTGTGAATCGGCTCAGCTTCATGCGGAATCGCTGCAGGTAACGTGTACCAGGGTGGTGTGTGAGCTGTCCCCAGAGCAGAGGGGACCCTCGTGAGGGGACACGCAAGCCAGCATGGCACACGCGGGGGTGCAGGTGGAGCTGCTGCTAGAGGAACTGTACTGGGGAAGATAATACTTGCTTAAAAATCCTTTCTTTATTCCAGACTTGCATTTTAAGTCAATTAAAACCAAATGTTCTCCCAGTTGTTGCTGTTGTGCCCTGGTGTATGTCTTTGTTTTCATTTGAAAATGAGAGATTCCAACGTATCCTATCTCCAAACTTCTTGACTTTCTGCCAAGTCTTTGTGCTTTATACTAAATTAGGGTAAAGTGCTTTATACTAAATTAGGACAAGATCAGTCCGATTCAGGTGTGTTCCTTCACTGCATTTTTGAAAGTTTCTGCAGAATGTCTTTGGGATAAAGAAAGAATAATTGGAATTTCCTTTCTCTCCTCCAAGGAACGGCTTAGGTGCAGCAAAAGATGGCGAGCCGCACTACGTCGTGGTGCACTGCACGGGTTACATCAAGGCCTGGCCTCCTGCAGGTAACAACACGTGCTGCTCAGAGACCCCGGTTTCAGAAGGTTTATTAAGAGAAGGGCTGTTTCAGTGGTTCGGAGGTGTGGTCTCTGAGCAGTGTCTGCCGTGGAGGATGAAATTGCTGCACTGTCTCATTTGCCAGCTTTTGCTGAAAGCTGCAGAGCTCTTTCTCCCTTTGGGGGGAAAAAGGGAGGGGGACGCAGTTTAATTTACTGAGTTCTTGCATGGAAAAGAGCCCACAGAAGAGGGTGGAGAAATCTGTTGAAGTCAGAGCAGTGTGATTTTTTGGTGTTTTTTTTTTTTTTTCTCTCTCTTTCTTTCTTTCCCTCTGAAATCAGTTTTTTTGTACTTTGACCATACTGGAATTCTTTGGCTCTCCTCTCAGGTGTTTCGCTGCCCGACGAGGACCCAGACGCTGGCCAGGGCAGCAAGTTTTGCCTCGTGGCTATTGGCAGACTCCAGGTGTGTAGCATTTCTCACTGGTTCAACACTACGTTGCCTGAAAAGTCCCCAGAATTGACCTTTCTGCCTGAAGGTGCTTGGGTWGCTGCAAATCCATCTGCAGGGCTGCCTGGAACTGCTGGCTGGGAGAGGGCAGCTCTTGCGAGATCTAATGCGGCGCCTGGCTGCCCTTGCAGGTCACCAGCTCACCCAACTGCACGGACATGAACAACGTTTGTCAGCCRACAGAGTTCATCTCCCGGCATAACACCGAGGGCATTTTCACCTTCATAGATCACCGCTGTGTGGCCACGGTTGGCTACCAGCCCCAGGTGAGAAAACAGCAGGAGCTTTCCAAGAAAGAACTAGTCTCAACAGGCTTTTCGGTCCTCTCTCCTTTGCACGTCGTGATTCTGCTCGTCTATCAGATCTGATAAAACAGTGCTCAGGGACTAAACCAGATGCGTTTCTCTTCCACCCGTTGCTCTTTCATTTGCTTTTCTAAGTGCTCTCATCATAGGAAGTGTGGGTGGCTCTGGGTTATGTCTAGTGTCAATTAGGGTAGTTTTTGCCTTTGCTTGAGTTGAAGATCAAGCAACAGTCAACTGCTGTTGTACTTCTCTTAAAATACAGCAACCAATTCCTGAGCTCGCTTTGTGCTACAGCAGTGTGAAGTGGGGAGTGTCATGGGAGAGCAGTGACTGCCTGTCCAAAGGGGACTTAATGGTGCAGACCTAAAATGGGAAATCTGCTAGCCAGAGGTCTCCATCCTGGGTCTCCATCCSAATTTCTTTAAAATTAGGACCTTCTGGGGAAGGACATTGTGGATTTCTGCCATCCAGAAGACCAACAGCTTTTGCGGGACAGCTTTCAGCAGGTAAAGCATTTTCTCTACCTCTTGGCATGCAGTATGACACAAATTTGCAGTGTGTTTTTGCAGCACTTGCAAAGAAATGAAACAAATTGGAAAACCRGGAGAAGAATAAGCCTTAGATATTTGTTTTTTTTCTTTTTTGCCAAAAGGCAAACAGCTACAGATCTAGTCATGTAATTGTAAACATGCAAAACAAACCAGAAGCACTTGATGTCTAACTCTTGACTTCATCTTCTGGCTCCTAGTCCAGTCTGCTTTTAGCGCCAGAGACATGGCTACAAAGTGCCTACTTGAATGCCATGCTCCTGTGGCTGAAACCCTGGTTCATCTCTAGGGCCCCGCTCGGTGCCGCACAGCTCGAAATGGATGTGGTTTGCTTGCCCTGTTGTGGTTACTCTTATTTCTGAGGGCGCTGGACTTGTGGCAGGGCAGGTAAGACTGCCCATGTGCTTTCATGACTCCAAAAAGCAGCTGCTCATATCCATTTGTCCAAGTAGTTGGCACCAGAAGCAACAGCGTGTGCATCATTTGCTGGAAGGCTCCATACATCTCACCAGTGCAAAGAGATAAGAAAAGGGGAAGCCAGAAAAGGGCTCTTAGGTTCTCCTACTGTGTCATTCTGGAATCRAGATACTATAAGGGAGTAGTGGCAGTGCCATTTACTGGAGGGAAACCAAGATATGGTCTTGTAGGCTTTGAGGCAAAGGGCCATCATGGGCTTTGAGCGGGGGGTGGCTTGTGCTCAGGAGCAAGTTGCTCTTCAATGCCTTTTTTTAGCAGGTACTACTGTTGGCATTACGTTTTTTTAGGTGGTGAAGTTAAAAGGCCAGGTTCTGTCAGTCATGTTCCGATTCCGATCCAAAAACCGGGAATGGCTCTGGATGAGAACCAGCTCCTTTACCTTCCAGAACCCCTACTCGGATGAAATTGAGTACATCATCTGTACCAACACCAACGTCAAGTATGTACATGGAAACGGCTTGCCACCCGCCAGTGACAGCACGTGAACCTGATGGGATCTTATCCCAGAATAAACAGGACCACAGGCCCCTGGGCTGTGATGGGCACTATAGGACTATAAAGTGCAAGAAATSTAGTTCCTTTGGCCATCTTATTTGTATGGCTTAGCAAGCTGCCAAAGCTGAGCTTCAGCAAAGCTCTGTTTAACTCTGGGTACTGGAACAAGTTCTGCTTCCTTCCCTTCTCTCTCTTGACGGGGCTGGTGGGTTGGTAGAGCACCTTGCTCTACAGCTGCCTTTGCCTTGGGAGCACTCGTAGCTGCTGTCTCCGCGAGCGAGCTCCAGGCTCCTTGCGAAGAGCAGCGACTGAAATAAGGAACGTTCCTACGTTTGCCTCAAACCTGTGGGGCCACTGGGAGCAGCAAACGGGCTCTGCAACCAGCCAGGCAGGACGCCCGATGGCTCGTGTTTGTGGGCAGCTCAAAAGCCCGGGTTTCTTTGCAATACAGAAAGGTCCTGGAGGGCAGGGAGTGCTTCTTGCCTCCCCCTGAAGAGCAGGGTGCTTCCTGACAGAAAGCATTCAACCTTGAGCAGTGGCCACCCCGTCCCGTGGGCTCTAAGGAGCCGTGGTGCGAGCGCAGGGCTCAGATCGGCCGAGGTCCCCGGCAGTGCTATCTCTTTGAACTCATTCATTCCACACACATCCATCCCCACGTCCATGCTACGCCTTCGAAACATGCGGCGCGAATTCGGGCCAGACGAGGGTCAGTCTGTGTGTCTGATTGTGCCCGCGGTGCAGCTCATCGCTGTGCATCTTTGCTGGGTTTTCTGTWCTCCGTGAGGTCAGTCCTACTTCAAAAGCAGCAGCGTGCTAAGCCACTCTTGGGAAAATGGAAAAAATGGATTTCCATCCCTYTCCTTAAGGGATAGGGGGAAAATTTTATGATTTTTTTTTTTAACTGACTTTTGACTATAGATAGAAGAGCATAAAGGACTCCAGCAACTTCTCGGGCTTAAATCCTAAAGCTGCTGGTGAGCTCCGCAGACTCCTGCTCTGGAGCGTCTGGCACAGGGCTGACTGGAAGCTTTAGAGGGGTTAGGCCTCTTGACCTGTCCTTAGACTTTAAGGCCGCTGCAGAACTGGCCACGCTGCCCTTTCAGAGCCCATGGAAACTGAGTGGAAAGATCCTTCACTTGCCCAGATCTTGGACAAAATGAAAGAGAAGGTTCCTATCTTGTCTGAGATGGGTACCCACTCTTACATTCAGCAGCCAACTGTTTGCTTTCCTTTGGCGTTTTTAAACTATTTCCTCTTTTATTTTTTTTTTAATAGGAATTCAAGCCAGGAATCTCGGCCTGCTCTGTCAAACTCCATGCAGAGGCCCCAGCTGGGGCAGAGCGTCARCCTTCCCCTGGAGATGGGCACAGCGCCACTGCCCTCGAGGTCAGGAGGCGTTCAGCTCCTTCTCCAGGCCTCTCCTGCCGCCTCGACCCTCCTGTCCTACCCCAGCTTTCCCCTCTGCTACGATTGAACCCCCCGGACTAATAAATCACTGTGTAACCAGAGAGTATCTGCTCCCTTGGTAATCTTTTCAGCAGGCGCTGTGCTCCTATTACAACCCCTTTCTATTTCAGGCAGCAGCAGCCGCCACAACAGACGGAGCTGGAAGTGGTCCCAGGACGAGAGAGCCTGTCCAGCTACGAGCACTCCCAGGTAACTCCATGGCAGGTTGAGGTGCTCGTTGCCTTTTTTTTGTTATTGGTCTTGTGATCCCCTTTTGCTGGGGGTTTAGAGGTGACCACGCGAGTTTGCTGTCCGTGCGCGGGACCCCGGCCCTTCTCCGGGCTGACTGGGAGGCCACTGGCTTCCTTGGCTGTCCTGACTGCCCGGGTTTGTCATTGCTGCTCCCAGGTCTCTGTTCAGCCTGTGAGCGCCGCCGGCCCAGAGCACAGCAAGACCTTGGAGAAGACGGAGAGCCTGTTCAGTTCTGAGAGAGACCCAAGATTCAGTGAAATCTATAGTGGTATCAATGCAGGTAGGAGCAGCGGGCTGTGAGGTGCAACCAGAGAGCGTTTTGTGTCCATCCGAYTTGTGTCCAAGGGCTTTGCTGCTCTTCCCTAAGTCGCTTGGAGCAGCTCTGGGGTTAGAGGCTGGTGTCTGTGTTGTGGCAGCCTTGGTCTTGCAGAAAAATAGTGATTTTTGACACCATGGTGGGGATTCCTGGCATTCTACAGTGGCAGCAAATCTGCCTGCAGGCAACACTRTGCAGGAGAGGTGTGGGGAGAGAGTGGAAAGGTGTCTCTGGCTGCGGATCTGCCTGCCTAGGTCCGACCCTTCTGCCTYTCCCTGGAGAGCAGTTCTGTGTTCCCTCTCTGAGCACAGGCTATGGTGGATGCTCTAACCCCAGAGGGCCTTAATGCAAAGTTTATTAGAAAATGGAGAGGAAATCAAATTAAACAGGCTTTTATGAAACCATCTGGAGCCCATGTCTGCATGAGGAGCAGTCGTGCTTGATGCCTCGGCTCAGAACGGTCTCCCTTCACGCGAGCACGTCTCTCGCTCGCTGGGTCTATCCCTGTTGCCATCACCGAGCCTCTCTCGGCCCTGACCCRACCGTGCCTCTCTCTGCAGACCAGAACAAAGCCATTCCCGCCAGCACAGTGCCTGCCAACCAGACCCTCTTTCAACAGGGAAACGCTTTCACCCCCACGCGGCCTGCAGAGAACTTTAGGTGAGGCTTCATGTGCCCGAGCGGGGACTTGTGCCTTGTCCTGGGYTTGCTGCTGCTCTTAATGCTCCCTCTGCAAGCGCTGAGGGCTCCCAGGCCCTCTGCATAAATGTGCTCCCGTGTGGGCTGTTCCTGTGCACGGCAGCGGAGCGGGGAGGGTTTCTTGCCTCCCCATGCACCAGCTCCTGCTGGTTGTGGGGCAGTGGGGTGGGCTCTGCTGTGGGAATGTTGTTGCCCCATGCGTGTTTCTCCTCCTGCCCAGGTAGTGCGCGTGCCTTCTGTCATGTGTCCCGCTGAGCCCCCTCTGCTCTTGCAGGAGCAGCAGCAGCAGCAGCATGATGCCTCCTGTGAACCTCATCCAGCAGCAGCCCCCGGCAGCCGGCCGCATCCTGGCGCAGATCTCGCGCCACGCCAGCCCCGCGCAGGGCAGCGGCACCAGCTGGGCTCCCGGCACACGGCCGCCCTTCCCGGCTCAGGTAGCGACCTCGGAGCGCAGCGCAGYCCCTTCCTGCTGCCGGGAATGGACCTGCTCTCGCTCGCTAGCCGTGCGGGAGCGCTGTGCTGAGCTCCTCTGACCACCGGGAAGCCAATGGCACGGAGAGGTGAAACCCCAGCGGGTGACAGGGCTGCGCTGGCATCTCTGCTCTGTGCCAGGGCCTGCTGTAGCTGCGCAGGGCCCGCTGAGAAGGAGCGGGTCGGGGACAGGACGTTGCTGGAGGGGTTTGAAGCGCTCTAGGGGCGTTTCTCTCCTTCCTGCCGCTTCGTGCGAGCCGCTGCTGTGCGCGGCGCGGTGCAAACAGGAGCGCCTTGCCCTGAGGAGCTCTTCTGCAGAAGGCTGGGGGCGGATCAGCAAGGGTGCGAGTTCACCCTGTCCCTCTGCTTGTTTGGGGACCGGACACCGAGCTGCAAAGCGGGCCCAGTCCAGCAGTTCCTGCCCGGCTTAAGAGGAAGGTCCGAATCGATGCCACGCTCTCCTCACCTGTCCTTGTGTCTTGCAGCAAGTGGCGTCGCAGGCGGTGAAGACTCGTCCTTCCTCCTTCGGCATGGGGACGTTCCAAGGCACGCAGTCCTCCTTCAGCCCCATGGCCACCCCCGGCTCCAGCGCGTCGCCCGGCGGGCCCACGTACCCAACCCTCGCTGGCCGTGGCACGGGCTTCAGTGAGTAGGGCCGGGGTGCCGGCCAGCCACCCTCGGAGGGAAGGCGGGAGCCGTGGGCAGCGCGCCCTGCTCCAAGGTCCCATCCTGGCGCTGGCCGCGTGTGGCCGAATCCCGCTCGTCCTGACGTTTGCTGCCTTGTTCCCGTTGCACAGCCGCAGAGGCGCCGCAGACCCCGGCCCCCTTCCAGCCGCGCGCGGCCGACGCCGTGGGGATGTGGCCGCAGTGGCAAGGACAGCACCACGGCCCGGCCTCGGGGGAGCAGCACGTGCAGCAGCCGCAGCCCAGCCAGCCTGAGGTCTTCTCAGTAAGACGGTGCTTTCTTTAACCTCCCGAGCGAGGACCCTTACGGGGACGAGCTTGTCCTTCGTGTGCGATGTCCTGGGAGTCTCCAATTTGGGAATAATGGGCTGGGGAGAAGGGGGCAGAGGCCTTGGCTGGCCTCGCTTTGCCTCTTCCTGTGGTGTAGGGTCAGYGTGAACCTCCTGCTCTGAGCTCGGGCATTTAAAGAGCTGCAGGGCTCACAGCTCAGATTCACCCGCCTCGGGTACCAACCCCACGTGCCCTTCGGGGGAGAGGGACTCTCGTAGAGGGCACGCGATGTGACAGGCTCAGCCGCAGCTACGTCGCCCGGGGAATAACCGCCTCCTTTTTACCTCTGCAGGACATGCTGACCATGCTGGGAGACCAGGGACCCAACTACAACAACGAAGAGTTCCCAGAGCTAAATATATTCCCTTCTTTTTCAGAATAAAATAAGCCCTAGGGGAAGTAACATATAGCTCTATATAATACCTATGTGTAAAGGAAAACATCTAAGTCTTTTTTTTCAAAGACTGCTGAACTTTATAAACACTTCCTACCTTCTGGAGGCGAAACTCTGCCCAGGAGCCCGTGGGCTGGACGGCAGCGCTGGAAGAGGCTGCTCTGGTTGTGGACGGCAGCAGGGACTTTGCCTGGAGGCTTCGGGACTCAAGTGCCACCGGAGCAGTCGCCCTCGTTGACCCAAGTGCCCGGGTTTGCAGGGCTGCTGTGAGCTCTGCCTGCGGGCTTGGTAGGAGGGACCCCCGCCTGCATTTCAGGCAGCTCCTTGAATCCATAAAGTGGCTTTTACCRTTTTTATTTCCGTCTTCTCTGCCGTTACTCTTTTCTACCAAACGCAAAATGAAGTATTGTAACTTTTGCGTATTGAAAGAACCCCTTCCTCGCGGTGACCCCGCACGAGGCGGTGCTGGAGGACCCCGGGTAAGGCTGCGTGTCGGGACGAGCCTTTCCCTGGGCACCTGCCCCTAACGGCGCCTTCGACAGCTCTGCAGGGCTCTTRCCCCATCTCCTTTTGGGGTGTTTCCCATCGACATTCCCATGTGCAGGACCCTTCTTGGTCGCCTGGACCCCCTCTTTGTGGACCATACCATGAACGGAGGAGCTCCCTGGGGCCCTGGGAACCACACGACTGTTACAAGCCATAAAAACACCACGTGCGTCGCTTTGGGCTGCCCTAGGGCGCCGTTTCAACAGACTTTTTGGCAGCCCAGGGTAGAGGGGAGGAACCCTGCGCCTTCCACATCCTTTCCGTGCTTGTGGGTTGCCTCTGGAGCTGCTGCGTATGATGGGGGTCCCGGCCCGCGGAGCCCCTGGCTTGGCTCGGGCTGCGGAGCTGCCTCGGCCCCACATGCTGGGCACGACGGTGCTCGCTGGGATCTCGAGCTGGAGGCGGCAGCCCCGATACTTCGGCCTGGCCCCGGCATCCGCTGGCTTCCTCCACGGAAAAACACATGGCGGCTCCTGATCCCCCCGCAGGGCCTGCCTCGCCTGCTCCGAAGGAACCGTGGCGCGAGCGGGGAGGGGAGGCGGCGCGATCCCGCCTGGAAAACGGAGTTCTGCTGCGCACGGAGCCAGCCGGGAACGTCGCCTTCCTCCCCGGAGCAGCAGACATGGGGGCYTCCCATGGGCGCCTGAGCAGGTACCATCTGCCCAGGCACCTTGGAGCAAAACGCCCTAAACCAAGAGGAGTTCCAGCGTTTTTTTCCACTCTCTCTTGTCTTTTTTTTGGAAATGGAGACGTGAAGCTTCGAGAGAGAGTCCCAAGTGCCCTGTGGACATTGGGAAATTCCCTTGGCGGGGGGGGAGACTCTGGAAATAGCCCTGGATCCTTCCTTTCCTAACCCAGGTGATGGAGCCACCCGCAGTAACGGCCTCAGTTGTCACCTCCCGTGTGCCCCTTGTCCCGGCTCTTTGGGCACCCCCGACCTCCCCGAGGCTCCGGGTGAGCCCTGGGAGCCGGAGCAGCCCCAGAGCCGCTGGGGGACCCCTGGCTCTTGCCCCAGGCGCCCAAGGGGCTGCGCTCACAACACGAGACTTTTCCTTTCCTTTCGTCCCAAAACTCGTTTTTGCCCCGGGTGCGGAGCAGGGGGCGGGGAGCCCCCCCCCCCCTCCCCGGGGGGCGGGTGCTGCC
>PTEX01000469.1:118186-145599 GCA_003342815.1 Eudromia elegans
GGGACTGGACATGGGGACACGGGAGTGGGGACACAGGACTGGGGATACGGGACTGGACATGGGGACACGGGGAGTGGGGACACGGGAGTGGGGACATGAGAGTGGGACACGGGGACTGGGGACACGGGAGTGGAGACATGGGAGTGGGGAGATGGGGACTGGGACACATGGCTTGGGGACACGGGGACTGGGGACACAGGAGTGGAGACACGGGACTGGGGACACAGGATGGGGACTGGGGACGTGGGGACTTGGGGACACGGGACTTGGGGACATGGGACTGGGGACATGGGGCTCGGGGACATGAGGATATGGGACTAGGGGACATGGGACTGGGGACATGGGCACCAGGACATGGGACTGGGGACACGGGACCAGGACATGGGGACTGGGGACACAGGACTTGGGAACATGGGGACTGGGACACGAGGACTGGGGACACAGGACTGGAGACATGAGGATATGGGACTGGAGACATGGGGACTGGGGACACGGGGACTGGGGACATGGGCCTTGGGGTCATGGGGACATGGGACTGGGCACATGGGACCAGGACACGGGGACCTGRACATGGAGGAGCCTGGGGACATGGGAGACTGGGACATGGGGACCAGGACATGGGGAGCCCTGAGACACAGGGACCTGCACACAGGGGACCCGAACACAGAGGAGCCTGGGGACACAGGGGGCCCGGGGGACACGGGAGCCCTGGGGATGCGGGGCGCTGGGGACATGGGGAGCCCTGGGGACAGGGTCCCCGCGGGCGGTGACGAGGCGGGCACAGGCGGCCGAGCTGCGGCGGCGCCTGGTGTGGGAGAGGAACCTGCGCTACGTGGAGCGGCACAACGCGGAGCACGCGCGGGGCCGCCACTCCTTCGAGCTCGCCATGAACCACCTGGGCGACATGGTGAGCGCGGGCGGCGGCGCCGGGGGGCGCGGGGAGCGCGCGGGGCCCCCGCCGAGCGCCCCCGTCCCCGCAGACCAGCGAGGAGGTGCTGAGGACCATGACGGGGCTGCGGGTGCCGCGGGGCCGGCGGCAGCRCAACGACACCCTCTACGTGGACGCCGGGCCCGAGCGGGCGCCGGCCGCCGTGGACTGGAGGAAGAAGGGCTACGTGACGCCCGTGAAGAACCAGGTGAGCGGCGGCCCTGCGGCAGCACCGCTGTCACCGCGGTGCATCTCTGCTGTCAGCGCAGTGCGTCCCCCATGTCACTGCGGTGCATCTCCGGTGTCACCCCGGTGCATCCCCCGTGTCACTGCGGTGCATCCCCCGTGTCACTGCGGTGCGTCCCCCATATCACTGCGGTGCTCCTCCGGTGTCACCGCGGTGTGTCCCCTGTGTCACCGTGGTGTGTCCCCCGTGTCACTGCGGTGCRTCCCCCATATCACTGCGGTGCWCCTCCGGTGTCACCGCGGTGTGTCCCCTGTGTCATCGCGGTGTGTCCCACATGTCACCGCGGTGCGTCCCCCGTATCACCGTGGTGCATCTACAGTGTCACCCCGATGTGTCCCCCATGTCACCGTGGCATGTCCCTCGTGTCACCGCGGCACAGCCTCAGTGTCACCGAGGTGTGCTCCGCATGTCACCACAGTACATCCCCCATGTCACCGCAGCATGTCCCCCGTGTCCCTGTGGCATGTCGCCCGTGTCCCTGTGGCGTGTCCCCCATGTCACTGTGGCATGTCCCTGGAGTCACCACATTGTGTCCCCCATGTCACTGCAGCGTGTCCCTGGTGTCACCGTGGTGTGTCCTCAGTGTCACCATGGCATCTCCCCCATGTCACCACAGCACATCCCCAATGTCACTGCAACGTGTCCCTGGTGTCCCCATGGCCCGTGCCCGCGGTGTCCCCGCAGGGCCAGTGCGGCTCGTGCTGGGCCTTCAGCTCGGTGGGCGCCCTCGAGGGGCAGCTGAAGCGGCGCACGGGGCGGCTGCTGGCGCTGAGCCCGCAGAACCTGGTCGACTGCGTGAGCGCCAACGACGGCTGCGGCGGCGGCTACATGACCAACGCCTTCGAGTACGTGCGCCAGAACCGCGGCATCGACTCCGAGGACGCCTACCCCTACGTGGGCCAGGTGAGCGCGGGCGGCGCGGGCAGCACGGGGGCCCCCCGCCCGGCGCTCACACCCGCGGCGCCCGCAGGACGAGAGCTGCCAGTACCGCCCCAGCGGCAAGGCGGCCAAGTGCCGCGGCTACCGCGAGATCCCCGAGGGCGACGAGCGGGCGCTGAAGCGCGCCGTGGCCCGCGTGGGGCCCGTCTCGGTGGGCATCGACGCCAGCCTGCCCTCCTTCCAGTTCTACAGCCGCGGTGAGGCCGCGGCCCCGGCGGCGCGCGCGGCGGGGAGCCCGCGGGGCCGCCCCCGTCACGGCCGCCCTCTCTGCAGGCGTCTACTACGACGAGAGCTGCAACGGGCAGAACATCAACCACGCGGTGCTGGCCGTGGGCTACGGCGCCCAGAAGGGCACCAAGCACTGGATCATCAAGAACAGGTAGTGCCGGGGGCGGCGGGGCCGGGGCTCGCCGGGGCTCGCCGGGCGGCTCACGGCCCTTCTTGCCGCAGCTGGGGCGAGGAGTGGGGCAACAAGGGCTACGTGCTGCTGGCGCGGAACCGGGACAATGCCTGCGGCGTCGCCAACCTCGCCAGCTTCCCCCGCATGTGAGCGCGGCCCCGYGCCGGCGCCTCTGCTCAATAAAGCCGCTCCGGCTGCGAACCTGGGCCGCTCCGCCCCGTCCTGGATGCTCCTTCCCGTCGCCGAGAGAGTGGGAAGTGGCCCCAGGGATGGGGGTGGTGGAGACGCGCGGCCGCCGCTCCGTGGATCCCTGCGGATCCAGACGGTTCTGCAGCGTCAACCCAGCTCAGGTCCCTCCCCTTGATCCCAGATCCCAGCGCTCCTCTTGGGGCAGGCTGGTGGGAGGCAGCGGCCGGACTGGCAGGGACTGCCGGCAGCACCGCGGGGGCACCGGGTTTGTTCCAAAGGGGAAAAGGCATCGAAACGGGAGCGTTTCCCACCCACCGGCCCTGTCCCTGCAGCTCCCGAGGGGAAAAACACCCGGGGACATGCGGGGTTTCCAGCCGGGAGCTTCATCCTGGGCACAAGGCACCGGGAGGGCTTGGGGAGGACCCTGGGCTCCCCCCATCCCGCGCGCTGCCGGTACCAGGCACAGCGGGGAAGCAGCCCGGGCGGGACACGCGGCCGCTTCCTGGYGGGATTTYTCCGGGAGGGATCCYGGTATKGGGGCTGCYGTGACCATCGCAGTGGTGCCRGGGCCGGCTCCGCTCRCAGCAGGAGGACKGGGGGYGGCGGGGGACCTGGGAGCGCAGCCTGGAGCCGTTTGGATGGAGCCGTTTGGATGGAGCTGCTGGGGACGGAGCTGTTTGGATGGAGCCGCTCTCCATCACGCAGCTTCTACCGGTGCCCGCGGGCCGTGGAGGAGCCCTCGGCGCTGCCGGGGGCTGCACGAGGCCGGGAGCGCCGGCCGCGCTCGGCGGTGGCTGCGTCTGCGGGAGCGACGCAAACTGCCCCGGATGGAGCCCGAGCGACGCGAGTCCAGGCGGCTCCGGGAGCTCTYGGCACTCCGGGGAATCCCAGTGTTTCCAGTGTCACCGGACTGCGGGACACTGCGCGGCCGACGGGCCCGGGCAGCGGCTCCACGCGGGCCCTTCCGAGCGCGTCCCACCCTCTGTGTCCCCTGGGCAAGGGGTGCTGGGCGGTCCCTGGCTCTGCTCCGTGGGTCCGTCTCCCCCCACTCCGCACGGAGCCTGGAATTGCAGCGCCCGCCGGGAGCCCTTCCCGCCCGCAGGCCGGGAGCGGCGACGGGCCGAGCTGGAGGCGCCGCGGGGCCGCGCGGAAGCGCAATCAGAGCAGTTCCTCCTCTGCCACTCATGTGATTTGCGGGCCGGGCTGCGGCGGGACGGGACGGGGCTCGCGGGGACCCCGGCGCACGCGGCGCGGGGGACACCGGCTCCGTCACCGCTGCCACCCGCGTCCAGCCGGAGCCCGGAGCGGCGCCCGGAGCGCGCCCAGAGGAGCCCGTGCAGGTACCGGCGGGTCCCGGCGCTGCAGAACCGGGTGGCTTTGAGGAAGTTGAGGCCGGGCAGGGGGTGTTGGCGCCCTGGAYGCGACTCCATTTTATCTCCAGCCTCCTCCAAGGCTCCGAGGCCGGAGCAGGTGGGAAGRGGCAGGTGCCAATGGGGATTTTCTGCTTTTTGGGGTGGTGGGAAATGCCGCTCTGCCCATAGAGCCCCAGGCCAGGGCTGTCCCCACGTGTCCCCGCGTGTCCCCACGTGACCAGTTCCCGGAGACCGCTCCCAGGTGGCTCCGGGTCTGCACGGGGCTCCTGAAGCTGCCAGACGGGTGTCCTGGCGCATCCCGTTGGGAATCCCGCAAAGGGCGTGGGCCGCGTGTCCCCACGTGACCAGTTCCCGGAGACCGCTCCCAGGTGGCTCCGGGTCTGCACGGGGCTCCTGAAGCTGCCAGACGGGTGTCCTGGCGCATCCCGTTGGGAATCCCGCAAAGGGCGTGGGAGGGGAGGACATCCCGCCCCCGCCCAGACCGGCTCCGACTGAGGGTGCCCGGGCTGCTCCGCGCTGCTCCTGGTTATTCCCAGTTGCTCCGTGCTGCTCCCGGTTGCTCCTGGTTGCTCCCGGCTGCTCYGGCTCCGCAGAGCTGCCGGGCAGGATGAGGCTGCTGGCGTGCGGAGCCCTCCTGGCCGCGTTGGCCGCGGCGCTGGGACACCCCGACCCGGCGCTCGACTGGCACTGGCAGCTCTGGAGGAAGGTGCACGGCAAGGAGTACCGGGACGAGGTAGCGACGGGGCGCGCGGCCCGGGCGGCATTCCCGCGGGAAGGATCCCGGCGCGGGGCCCTGACACGCGGCGGCGGCGCCGGCTCCGCTCGCAGCAGGAGGCCGGGAGGCGCCGGGTGACCTGGGAGCGCAACCTGCGCCTGGTGACGCTGCACAACCTGGAGCGCTCGCTGGGGCTGCGCTCCTACGAGCTCGCCATGAACCACCTGGCCGACATGGTAGGTGCCACCGCGGCCACCAGCGCCCGCGGTCACCCGCGGGGACCTGAACTGGGTCACGAGCCGGGAAGGCGCCCGGCCGGTGCCAGGGACACCGCTGCCATGAGGCAACGTGGCGTGAGGAAATCCCTGTTGCCCAACGCGGCCCAGGGCGCCCAGCGGGTCCCGCTCCGGTCGGGAATCATTCCCTGGCGCCGCGGGAAGGCGCCTGCCCCTGGGGATGCCACCTGATCCGCACGGRGGGATCGGAAGGGCGGCGGGAGCGCSCGGATCCGCAGCCCCTTGTGCGTCYCGCAGAGCCGCGAGGAAGTGGCCGCTCTGCTGACGGGGCTGGAGGCACCGCGGAACYGGAGCCGGAGCCGGAGCTGGCGCCCCCCGCGCGGCCCCCCCGCCCCGGCCACCGTGGACTGGCGCGACCAGGGCTGCGTGACGCCCGTCAAGAACCAGGTGTGCCCCGACCGCGGCCGTCCTGTCCCACGTGTCCCTCACGTCCCCTGCGTCCCTCACGTCATCATGTTCCCCATGTCCCTCGTGTCCCCTGCATCCCTGCGTCTCCCGTGTCATCGCGTCCCCTGTGTCCGTGCATTCCTGTATCTCCCACATCCCCCGTGTCCCCTGCATCCCTGTGTCTCCCGTGTCCCCACGTCCCCTGTGTCCGTGCATCCCTGTGTCCCCCACATCTTCCACGTCCCCCGTGTTCCCTGCATCCCTGCGTCCTCCGTGGCCCATGTCCCCTGTGTTTCTGTGTCCATCACGTCCCCCACATTCCCCGTGTCCTCTGTGTCCCCCACATCCCCTGTGTCTCCCGTGTCCCCCACGTCTCCTGTGTCCCCCACATCCCCACCCCCCATATCCCCAATGTCCCCTGCAACCCCATATCCATGTCCCTCATGTCCCCTGTGTCCCCTGCGTGGCCGTGTCCCCTGCATCCCTCATGTCCCCTGCATCCCCCAGGTTCCCATGTCCCCATGTCCCCTGCATCTCCCCCGTCCTCATGCCCCCCACGCCCTCGTGCCCCCCATGTCCCCCGCGTCCCCGGTGTCCCCTGCATCCCCCACGCCCTCATGCCCCCCACGTCCCCCGTGTCCCCGGTGTCCCCCGTGCGGTGCGCTCAGCGCCTGCCGGGGCTCGCAGGGTGCCTGCGGCTCCTGCTGGGCCTTCAGCGCGGCGGGGGCCCTCGAGGGGCAGCTGCGGCGCCGCACGGGCCGCCTCGTCTCGCTCAGCGCCCAGAACCTCCTCGACTGCTCCGGCGCCTACGGCACCCACGGCTGCGCCGGCGGCTTCATGACCGCCGCCTTCCAGTACGTCAGGGACAACGGCGGCATCGACTCGGACGCCGCCTACCCCTACACGGCGCAGGTCGGGCCCGCGGCGCCGCAGCGGGAAGGGCTTTTCCAAGCGGGATTTCTCCGCGTTGCATCCCGCCCCCTGGCTCCCGCTCCCCGCGGAGCCGATGCCGCCGGGCCGCGAAGGAGGAGCCGCGGTCGGAGGCTCCCGTGGGAGTGATGGCTCCAGGCCCGCGGCGCTGGAGCCGTCGCTGCCCGTTTAGCACCTTGATGGGGGTCCAGACGGGGGGCGGCCGCCGCCGTGGGGCTGGGGACGAGCGGCGGGCTCCACGGGGGTCCTCCTGTCGCGCCCGCAGAACGGGAGCTGCCGGTACAACGCGTCGGCGCGCGCCGCCACGTGCTCCGCGTACGTGGAGCTGCCGCCCGCCGACGAGGCCGCGCTCCGCGACGCCGTGGCCGCCGTGGGACCCGTGGCCGTCGCCGTGGACGCCACCCAGCCCACCTTCTTCCTCTACCGCTCGGGTAGGTCCTGCCGCCGAGGGCAGCCCCCGTTCCCCGGCCGCGTCTGCCCCGGGGAGCGCCAACCCTAGGGAAGGCCGACGCGGGCGGAATGGGGCGTGCTTGGGCTCGGCTCCGCGCCCAGGGCGCCCATAGGAGCTGCGGACGTCGGGCGCTCAGCTCCACCCCAGCACGAAGCCCACGCGGCGACGCGGCCTCGCGGCGCGAGTGCCCCAAACGGGGCTGGTTTTGCCCCGTTTCTCAGGTGTGTACGACGACCCCCGCTGCACCCAGGAGGTGAACCACGGCGTGCTCGTCGTCGGCTACGGCACCCTCGACGGCAAGGACTACTGGCTCGTGAAGAACAGGTGAAAAGGCCGATTCCGGGGGGGTTCGGCTGGCCGAGGGGAGCCGCTCCGCAGCGGGGTGGTCGCCCCCGTCCTCAACGCGCTCCCGGCCTTCGGCAAGGGCTATTGCGACGTTCCCCCCGCTGCCCGGGAGCTTTAAACGCATCGAAAACGCCCCCAAACGCACGCCGAGGTCCCTTTAGTTACAGGGAACTTATCAGAGGGTCCCCTRCGGAGCTTAAAATTCAGGAAACTCTTCACTCCGGTCCCGGAGACGAGGGGCTCGGAACGGTTCCGGTGCCTCGGGTGCCCCTAGGAACCTCTAGACCCAGGAGCTCCAGAACCCGGGAGGTTGATAGGGCTGAGCTCCCCTGTAGGAAAAAAATATATATGTCTTATATATAGAGAGAAATTATATATATAAAAATATTATATATATTAAAAACATATAAAATATGCAATATTTAATAATATACAATATTTTATATTAAAATAAATATCCAGTATAGATAAATATATATTTAATAATATATATTATTATATATTATATATTATATATTATATATTATATATTATATATTATATATTATATATTATATATTATATATTAATATATATTATATATTATTTATATTATTTATATTGTAGTATTAGTAGTATGTAGTAGTATTAGTATGTAGTAAATAATTATATATTATTTATAATGTAGTATGTTGTATAAAACATTATATATATGAAATATAATATATAAAATATAAAATATGATATATATAAAATGTAACATGTATGAAATGTAATATATAAAATATATGTAAAATGTAATATATAAAATATAATATACGTAAAATACATGTAAAATATAGTATATGTAAAATATAGTATATGTAAAACATAATATATTATTKATTTATTTATTATTATTTATTATTTATYTATTATTGAAATTTTTATTATTTATAATGAGATTTTCAATATTAATATGCTAATACACAGTGTATTCTAATACATAACACGTCATTTTTCTGACGTCTGGCTGTTTTTCCCCCCTTTGCAAAGCTGGGGCGAGCGCTTCGGCGACCGGGGCTACATCCGCATGGCCAGAAACCGCGGGAACCACTGCGGCATCGCCAGCTACGGCTCCTACCCGCTCCTATAGACGCCGGCGGGATCCGGGAATGCCGCTTCCAGGCGGTTGGGCGCGCCGGGCGCCAAAAGGACCTTTTTGCCATCGGAACGAACGGCCCTTCCCACCCCTCCTCCTTTCCCGCTGTGCCCGGGCCGTGGATGTAGCCAAAACTGCAGCTTTTTTGCAATAAATAAACAGCAGCACCACGGCCTGAGGGTCCCGGCTCTGCTCCCCGGATGAGCCGAATCCTTGGAAAAATGAAATAGAGCCAAAACGCTCGGATAGCCCCATTCGCAGCGCCCCCCCCCCCCTCCCCCCGGGGGCTCCACCATGTATGCRGCTGGCAAGAGGAATTTATATTAACGGTTTGCTCATTAAACAGCTACCGGGTGAAAAAATGCTCCTTTCGGGTCCAAAAAAAGTGGGTAAAAAAGCACACGGGGCACCATATTGGCCCGCAGAGAGGTGTGAAGGAGCAGACGTTATTACTATTAACGGGTTTTTTTCTCTCTCTCTCCTTCTGGGGCGCTGAGAGGTAAAGGGCAGGGCTGGGAAATAAGAAAGGGGCACCAAAAAAAACAGGGAAAACGGGCAAAAAAGGGCAGGGATCAAAGCGCTGCGCACGGCCCTCGCGAGGGCGGGGGGGGGAGGGAGCGCGCTGCGCACAGCCCGCTGCGGCGCGTGCCGGGCCGGTGGGAGCTCCGCCCCTTTTGCTCACGGCCCGCCCCCTATAAAAGGGGGAGGCCRCCGCAGAGGCGGGAAGCACGTGAGGGGACGGGGGGGCAGCCAGGGCGGCGCGCGGTGCCGGTTCCTGCTGTCTGTGGCTCTGGGCGTCCGTCTTTCCTGCGTGCCCCTCTGCATTCTGTATTTTGTTTATTTATTTATTTATTTTTAACTTGCTTTGGTGATGAGGCAGGGGATGGTCTTTTTYCTGCATGCTGCACCCCTTTCCTTGCTCGTTCCTGGTTGTGGGCGGCCATTTTCCTTCCCGATACGGCGGGTTGCTTTCTCTGAGGCGGATAGTGCTGGAAAAGGGTTTTTTTTTCTTTACCCCAGAGCGCCACTGAGCGCTGAAGCAGCAGAGCTGGTGGGGACTGAACCAAGGGACATGTGCCTGCTCAGGCCTCGGGGTGGAGAGCRTCTTCTAGGGGCCTTTGAAGATCTGCCAGGCTTGGGGGGGGCCTGGCTTGTGCCTAAGAGCAGCCCTTTGAAAGGCTCACGCTCCGTTTAAGCGCACGCTGCTTTAATTATGGGGCGCTGTGAAGCTGCGGGAGGCCTGTGCAGATGGCGCCCGGTGGGGAGAGGGTGGCTGGGTTGCAGCTGGGCCGTGCTCAGCCCCTGGAGCCATGGCCGGCGGCGTCTTCCCGAACCTAAGGCCCTTCCTTCAGTTTYCAGTGAAAATCTGGACTCCTTTAACACTGCCAGTTCTTCAATGAAGAATCTGGAGCAATTCCACTGTGCAAGAAGGTTCATAGGGACTGACTTGTTAAAACTGGCTGCAGCCTGGGCTTGTGTACACTGGTGAATAGTGATGGCACGTGTACCAATACTTTTTAAAAATTTTTTTATCAGACAGTATCAGCAGAATGGCGACTGCTCAGAAGCAAAGGAGTGCGATGGTATGATTTTATGATGTGTTTCAACACTGAATATTATTTTGATGGGGGGGGGAAAAAGGTGGATTTCAAGTGCTTGACAAGCTTTCTGCACTTGGAAAGCAAGGCCAACCTAAGAGATGCACAGTAAAGGAATGAGCAGAGAAACATCTAGTAGCAAAAGTGACTCTCATAGAGCCGGCATGTGCAGGGRAGGGTGGACTGGATGATCTCTGAAGGTCCCTTCCAACCTTAATGGTCCCATGAAAAGAGCTTGAGCTTTGTGGTCACACATCTGGTAGAAATCAGATCTGCATTTGGTAGCAATCAGCTCTACATTTGGTAGAAATCTGTGTCCTAGGAGTGCAAGAAAGTGGTAAGTATACGTGTAGCTTTATGCATGGTGAAGGTCGTACTTGGCCGTTAGTTTAGAAAATTAAATAGATTGGACCGTGTCATGCTCTGCATGGGTTTGCAGCAGTGGATATGGCGCAGGGTGGGGATTGCTGCCCTTATCCTTATGTTCTGCGTAAGGGAAGAATGCATAGTGAGCAAATGAGGAGAAAAAAAAGCCTTTTTCATTTGTTTTGAGAGGTGAACAACAGTCAGCTGTTGCAGAGACTAGGAGACTAATACTTTTCTCTTTCAGAATGCAGTTGTGTTTCCTAATAAAATATCTACAGAACAGCAGTCGTTGATGCTCGTGAAGAGGCTCCTTGCAGTAGCCGTGTCCTGCATTACGTATCTGAGAGGAATCTTCCCCGAAAGCGCCTATGGAACAAGATACTTAGATGGTAACGAGCTCTGCTCAAGATTTCTCTGCACTGTCTGTTGTCGTAGGGATGTTGCGAAGTTTAAACGAGTGTTTTGATGTCCTGTGCTCTTTCAAATTAAAGATAATAGTAAAGATTTGTTACAGCAATTGGCAGTGGTAATACAGTCATTGCTGGGTTTCATTAAGGATAGTGGTGAGGCTGACTTAGCAATTAAAATTATGCCTAAACCTGTAAGTAATGGAAATTTTAGTTTGTTCTTTGACACAGAGTTTTAGAGAATTAACTTTGATTTTTTTTTTAGTGCTGTAGTTGAATAAACTGAGTATATTTATAAGGGTTTTTCTTTGTGTTTTGTGTATGTTGCTTTCAAGATCTCTGTGTCAAAATCTTGAGGGAAGACAAAAATTGTCCTGGATCAACTCAGCTGGTGAAATGGTACGTAGTTCCAGTGCCTATGCAACAGCTTTAAAGTGTCTGTAGCTGAAYGAGTGTTTTTGTGGAAGTTAAACCTGTTGCCTTCCTTGCATCTTGTATTTGAAGGGCTTGCTCTCATGGTTGTTGAAGGAAAAACGACACCGAAAAACAGGGTTCTCTCTGCAGAGAGTGCACTGGCACATTCACAAAGCTGGGTGTAAACATGTCATTTGAGACCAGCGATTCTTGTTTTGAGGTTTTGTTTGCCTGCTTCTGTCCCTGCAGTAATGGCAGAGRAGGGCTCGGAGAGTGGTGCTCTCCCCTGCTTCACCTGTATTGCAACCAGTRCAAGTGTGGAAAGAGCAAATGCTCTTGCAACATGAATAAAAGCAGTAACAGGACTCCTTTGTGCTGCCGAGTTGACCATATATGGTTGAAGCAGTTAAATTTACAAACTTATTAATGGATATATTAGAAAGTGTTTGAAAATGATGGGTATACTGTTACCTTACACTCCGACTTAAAATTACTTACATGTTATATTTTTACTTAATCTGTGAAGGATTAGGATGATTGGAGGTGTTGCAAAGACAGTAATTGTATCTATTACTGCTAATAAAAGACAAAATGATGGAATTAGCGTTGTGTATYACTTCTATAATTTGCTCTTAAGACTAAACACAAGAATTTTATTTGTGGGAATGTTTAATCAGAGGTAAAGCAAAAGGAAATCAGTAGTAGCTGAACAATGTTATCTGACTTTTTGCAGGATGTTAGGATGCTATGATGCCTTGCAGAAGAAATATGTAAGTCTTCCATTATGCTTTAAATGTATTGAGGCATCCATTTATATAATTCCACTAGCTACTGTGATAGCTACAGGACTGTTTGGGTTTGGGATAACTGTGCTTTAAGATGTTACTATATGTGGGGTGCACACACTTTAGGAAAATATTCTTGGGAAGCAAAACTACTTTGAAGTCGGGAGAACTAGGAATTTTCTTCAGTGAATTGAGTGAGTACTTTTAACTAGGTCAGGAATGAAGCATAGGAAAAGCTTGCTTAAAACAGGACTGTAGTGGCCTATATTGGTTTGCAGAGCTAAAGAAATAAGCAAGTAATGGTCTATGAAATGTTTAATACTTATTTTTTCATCTTTATTGATGTTCCCAACAGCTAAGAATGATTGTCCTCGCAGTAAGTATCTGAAAACCATGACCTACATTTTTAAAACTGTAGAGTATCTAAATATTGACTTGGAACTGTTTCTTGCCTTTGTTTTAAAAATTCAGGTCTACACCCATCCAGAAGATCCGCAGGTAAACCAGGACATTTTATGGGATGACTACTGATAGTCCTTCTCATTCATCTTTATAGTGAAATATGTGCATGCAGGCAGTAGCACTTAGACATGTAAAAGACTTATTTATAAATAAATAAAGGAATGCTAGAGCTGCTCAGAAGTGTAGTGTGTTGCCCATGGGTGTCTAGTATCAGTCTGCTCTCAGGAGAGTACAAGAGACTCCAAGTGTTTTTGTGAAGCCCATAAAGGATGCATCTTCCTAACCTTGAATAATATATGGAACTTCTTTGGGGGGAATAAACTGTGTTTTAAGTTGCCACTGGGTGTCACCATCATCTCTGTGATGTGGGTGAAATATTTTCATAGTGATTAAAACTGGAATTGAACGCTTCCTTTTAGAAACTGAACTCAAACTTTTTTTTTCTCAAAATGCGTTACAGTGGTGATTCCTGGGAGAAGAAAAAAATTATAGTGTGTGGTTAATTGTTACAGCATTAGAAAGCTGCTCATCAAAAAGGAGCTAGGAGCTGTTTAAATGCATAGCAGCAGCAGTGGTGTATTTCACGTTAAAACTGATAGTTCAGTAATTACTGCATTTGTTTGTAGACAATTACAGAATGCTACCACTTCAAATTCAAATACACCCACAACGGGCCCCTCCTGGACTTCAGCAGGTATTTTCACCTCAGCTTCCTTCTGCTCTGTTGTTTTACAGCATTGATTTTTTAAAGAGTAAAAAAACCCGCACAGCTTGCTTAGAGCTGCTGCTCACACACATTCTAAGCAGTTATATGTTTTAATACAAGTACCATTCAGCCTATATAAAGAATCTGAATATTTTATCCATTTTCAGTAAGAATAAAGGGAATGATTCCAGCATCACGTGTGCGGACACAAAGAAAGCCAGCATCCTCCTCCTCCGCAAGATCTATGTGCTCATGCAAAACCTGGGCCCGCTCCCAAATGACGTTTGCTTGACTATGAAGCTGTTTTATTATGATGAAGGTGGGATTTTCCATATTTTCTTGATGTGTTAAGTGTGTTCACAGGGATTTGGAAACAATTTAAAGAAACACTTTGTAYACAGTCTTTAGGGCTGCTGGGATTTGTTAGGTGATACTGCTGTGTAGGGGAAGAGAACTTCAYTTACTACAAAATAAGTAAACAACTTTATGTTTAAAGAGAAGAATATCTTCTCTGCCCATAAATGACTCSTGCAAGAAAATGCTTCATTATAACTTAAAATGTCTTCAATTGCTTTCTGCAGTTACACCACCTGATTACCAGCCTCCTGGCTTTAAGGAAGGTGAATGTGAGGGCATGATATTTGAGGGCGAACCAATGTATTTGAATGTGGGTGAAGTGCCCACACCTTTTCACATGCTGAAAGTTAAAGTGACAACTGAAAAACAACGAATGGAGAATGTCGATAAAAGCATCCTAAAGCAGGGGGACACTAATGTGCCCCTGCAGGTTCTCAGACTGGACAAAGATGATACCGAAGAACAGAGCACAAACGTAAGACCCCAAATGTTTTATGTAACACTCTGAAGTGTTCTGTGAACCCCATCCCAGCAAAAGGCTGTTAATCCATCTGCTGCATCTCTTGTTAGATTCTTAGTACTGTGTTTGGTATTTTCAGATRTTATATTTGGACACGATAACCTATTTCACTCTTTCATGGGCAATATAAGGGTGGTTGTGGATGCACTGAYAGCTGTAATATCTCTCCAAACTATGAAAAAACATTACAATAGATGTCTGTTGTGATAAGGGGGTTAAATGTGTTCCTGTATTGCTCATTAAGTAACATTGAGCTGGTCTGTATATTCCATGTTAGATTCAGTTATTTTAATGCAGTTTATTCCACTGAGAGTCCACCTAATAAGATGTGGCTCTAAGCACGTGGGAGCAGAACTCTTATTTGTGTGCAGTAAGTGATAAACCTCTCCTTTAACCTAGGAGGATCCTGCCTTGGATAATAAAGGGGAAGATGGGAAAAATGTAAATACTTCACAAGTTGAAGGTAAATTACRTGCATTTTTTTCAATTTGTGCCTCTTTCTGATGTTACACAAGAAGTTCTTTGATAAAGGCTCCTCYGTGGTTGGAGCGTTGTAATCTTTGACCCATTCATGCTTCTATYTTTGCCCCAAAACAGCCTGCATAGGTTAAAAAAAAGCCCAAACTTGCCCAGAACTAGCAGTTCATTCTGCTTCCTTTTACTTGTGGCCTGTTGATGCAGCTGCACCCATTGACCAGGGTGACAAAATGGGAGCCATCTGCTGGCCATGGGCTCACAGGAGCTGTGGCTATACAGGGCTGCGGAAAAAGACCGAAGTGCAGCGAGGCTGCCTGTTCGGAGAGGAAACCTGGAGAACCAGCCTTTAGCAGTGCTGTGTATGAAGAGGAGTCGGAATCAAGCCTGCTCTTCCAAGGATACCTTGTGTAAATCCGGGCTGGTTAGCGTAAATGGGTCTTTTATGTGTCTGCGATAAGAAATCAAGTAAATGGAAAAAGGAACTGTTCAACTAAGGATAAAAGGATTTGATTGAGTTAGCTGCTTGTAAGTAGCTCACTAGAGGAAAGCCTTCCTAAAAGGCTGCCTCACTGTATTTTTCAAGTGCTTATTTTGTCAAAGTTAAGTTGCTGTTGGTGCATTTTTAGCTGTGGCCTTAATTTTTATTTTAGAACCAAATCTAACTTGTGAAGAGGATGAAATTACAATGGCCAAAGGGAATCAAAAACCCTGTGTTTCTATTCCTCAGGTATGAAAGACAATACTGTTTCTACCCCCATATTTTTTCTTCCTAGAGCCCATATTTTGGGTTACCATCAATTAACAGGTAACCTGCTGAAAGCTTATTTACTCTAACTAGGATTTTTCAAAAATATGCTTCTATTTCACTCTTATATATATATACATACACACACACAGACAAAAGACACAGTTAAGGGTTAACCAAAAGCAATAACAAAAGGCTGTTATTTTCTTGGGCAGAGGTTGTTTTCAAAACAAATGGATGACCTGGGTAAAAACTGGAAAAATAATCTCCATATGGGTAGAATGGTCATAGTTAAATACATTTCCTAATAGAAATTTTCCTATTCAAATTCATATAGACCAAAATACTTGATTAAAAGTTGATTAAAACCCAAGATAAATGTAGTTAAGTAACGCTCAAAACGGACTATATTCTATGAATACAGCAGAACTGTGTAATTGAGGCATGGAGCACTGCCTCAAACACAGGTTCTTAAGATGTCTTATGCAAAATAACCCCAGGTATCTGCAAGTGTCTTAATGCGTAAATATCATTGATGCTTTGATCTGGCAGGGCAGCTGAACACATCTAGCTGCAGACTCGTGTGTCTAAATTTCAGTTTGAGCGTTGTAGTGAGCAGAGAGCTCTGGAGTTGCCTCTAAAATGCATTTTTTTGCAGCTGTCATAAGGCAGATAACTTGGTTTTTTTGGCTCTAGGTCGATCATTTAGCACATAAGACGTCTGAACTTCACATGTCAGAGAGCAGGACAAGAAGTGGAAAGATATTTCAAACCAGCACTGTTAGTATCAGTTTTGTTTCTGTCCTTTTTGCTCTTTTTAAGCTTTTTTTCTCTTACAAAGGGAGAATAAAATTGTTAATACAATACATGCTGAAAGAAAGCATCTCATGGCTTACAAAATTCCCCTTAGCTTCATAACACTTGAATTCCTAGTGTCAAAAAAAGGAAATCTCTTCCAAAAAATTAAAAGCTCAGCATTACGGTATTTCCAGCGGTTGAGTCATTAGGACTGACTGACTAAATGCATCAGAATGCATTTAGCCCAATTCCCTGCTGGTTTAATCTGTTGTTGATGGGAGCACATGCCAGCAGAGATCCTGGCGCAGCAGAACAACAGGAATTTGACTTGGAAAACACGGAGCTGTAATTCTAACCTCAGATGTGACTCATTCATACTGGGAGAAATCCATTATTTCTTTGCATCTTGCCAAGTCATTACCAGATCACCTTGGCAGTTTTAGTGTTGTAAGACCAAAGAGATTCCTTGGTCTATAACCCCGGGATTGCAGCTTCTGCACAGCGAGGAACTTGCTGCAGTACCTGTGTGGCTGCTTCCCTGTGCTGCTTTATACCTCTTATTTGGGAACGTTTCTCACCATTAGAGTATGTAACGACCACTTCATCCCAACCTCAGGTTCATATGCAATGGAGCAGGCCAGGGTTTGTGGGAAGGAGCAACCCATAACATGGTGTTTATTCTTTCTTGGCAGGTTCATCAGTTTGAACTCTCCTCTAGTCAAGACGTGCTGCCAAAAAGGAGAAAAATTAGTGAACCAAAGGAGCAGTTTTAGATACCCATCCTTCTGCTGTTGACAGAATTTATCTCAATATTGCTTCCATTTGTTGTTTAATAGGCATGTTAATATTTAAATARCATTTAGGAATCATTTCTGTTTCATATATAGTTCATATATAGTTCATAGCATATTTCATATCTAAGGGAAAAAAATCTGTYGAGTTGAGGAAACTAAGTTATTTTTATAGGTAGCTGTATTGATACTTGATCTCTGGGAGGGGGGGGAACATAACAGAAGATGATTTGGGGGATTTGGACCCTCTACTAGCACTGCATTTAAATGTTGATGGTGATTGTGTATGCCCATTAATTGAAACATGAAGTTATTTCACTGATGGCTTTTTCTGGGCTGTATTTAAAAGCTTAAGAACTCCTTGTTCAGAACCTGGCAGGGCCTTAAAACCTCAAGTCTTGTGGTATTTCCTGGTGCTTTTTCGGGAGAGCTGTGTTGCCTGTTAYACAACCTTACTGTTTTCATTTTTACTTCATAATAAGCAGGACTGGAGGTGTTTAGGTGACCCGATTCTCTGCATTTTTCTTCCAGACTGCAGATAAAAACTATTGCAATCTTCAGCTTCATATTTCATATTTGGAGTGCGGGATGTGGGTACAGCTGGGATATAATACGTGTGTGTAATTACAGGCAGGGTGCTCATTCGCTGCAGGTGTCTGCTAAAATGGTGGAAGCTGAAAAACTTGAMAAACAAAGAAATCTGTATGTATTGAAGTGGTTAATTGTGGGAGTCAAATGGTGCCGTTTTTATTTTTCTTAAGCAATTAATTGTTAACCTTTTGTGTACTATAAATGAATTGGAGTGAGGCTATTTATGCAGGGTTAGGAGCTGTTGCTGTGTTAAAACTGATGTGAATAGCTGAGCATTTCTTGATTTTCCTTTTTTGATTAAGAACATCTTTTTATCATATTAATTAAATATTATTCAACATTCCCACTTGGATTGAAGCCTATTTTATGGGACAAGGACTGGATATAAAAGTTGTGAAGCTGGTGAAATGTAAAACATTCACTAAAAGGCTAAAGCCCTCTTCCCTCAAAGCCATCAGAACTGTCCAGGTGCCTTGGAAGCAYGGAGCTTCATTGAGCAACTGTACAGAAGTTAAATCCTCTTGCCCCAGCCTGGTGGCAGCGCTGTGGAGTCCTCGAGTTACCCCGGAGGGCAGAGCAGGGAAACACTTGCAAAGACGTTTTGGCAGTGAAGAACAGCTAYACAGGGACGAGGAGGTTGCCTTAAATCCCGAGCCTGGGCTGTCCTGGCGGGAGGGATTTGCAGATTCGCAGCAGCTCCTTTCTCTGCAGCTCGTCGTCCCGCTCCGGATGGCTGGGATTTAATTCCCGAGCGAGCGCTATCGTTGCGTAGCCTCGGGCTTTGCCAGCTTTTGCAGTCTGATTTAACGAGATTTCCTTTGCGCCTGTTTACGAATGTCTTTATTCAGCTTTGCAGATGAGGGCTCTCCTTCCTCTGCCTCCAGCCACTGGTTGTGGACGGAGCCTCCCACCAAGCCGAGCCCTTGCCCAGGTGAGTGTGACAAACATCTTGCGCTGGGTGTTCCCTRCCGTGCGGTGACATGGGGACACCAGGAGGAGACATCCCCCAAGGAGAGGGGAACAGGCAACCCAGAGCCCTGCAGCGCTGCTCGCCACCCTGTGCCTTCCTCACAGGGAGGAGGAGGAGAGATCCCACCCTCCGCGTCCTGTGCTTCTCCGGCCGCTGGCCGTGCTTATTGGAGGCTCCCTGGCCTCGGAAGCTCCCATTCGGCAGCGCGCGCTCCGGGCTGCTCACCGGGCAGCCAGGAAGCTGCCGGGCTGCTCCCTCCCCTGCCTCGCTCACCCAGGAAGCTTTTCCTTTCCCCAGCTCCTGGGTTGGATCTGGGAGGCTCGGGAAGGACGGGGTGAGCACGGGTAAGGCCCTGTGATGGTTATTCCAGCTTTCATTTTGGTCGGGGAGAGGTGGAGAGAGGGAGGCTGCAGTGGGGGAAAAGTTGTCAAAGGGAATTACTGCTCTGCGGGGGCATGTATAGGGAGGAGGATGGGTCTTTCCAGGCTGTGAATTCCTGGKGTGTGGAAAGAGGCTGCAGGAAATATTCCCCCACTCATCAATCTCCTGCCCTTGCTGTGTTTAGATCCAGCCCTTGCTCTGGCTCTTTGCTGTTTTGTGGTGTCGTTTTAGTGAGACCCTGAGCTACTCCCATGACACAGGGTGGCTGGGGMCTGGGAATCAGCTCCAGGAGAGAGGTAGGTGTTGTGGGTGTTCCTAAAGGATTCAGGTTTGCAGCCTGGGAATTGAAAGCCAAAGGGGGCAGCTCACAGACCTCCTTAGATATGTAAGTACCAGCTGCAAGTGGCTGAGTCCTACAGGAGGGGAAAGGAGGAAGAGGGCTGCCTGTGTAAAAAGCTGGCTTCCGTCCTAGCCCTGGGGCTCCGTGGCGGATCTGCATCCGGGACGGAGCGGGAGAGCCCGAGCCTTGACCCATTCCTGTGGTGCACGCGCCCAGGAGGTCCCCCTGCTCGTGTGGCCGCGGTGACTCAGGTTTCTCAGGTGCAGGTGGCCCTTGACGTGTGTGTCGCCACGTTACAGGCGGCCGCTCCCTGTGCAGCCATCCTGGGAGGGGAGAGCTGAAAACTCCTGGGAAAAGGGGCAGGGTTCCGGCAGCGCGGAGCCGCCCAGAGCTGTGCCGTGGGGTTCGGCCAGGCGCACGCTCAGCTCCCTGTGCTCCCAGCTACAGGCCACGATGACAACGCTGACGCACCGAGGGCGAGCGAGGAACTCGGACAAGAGGCCCGAGGGCCAGGAAGACTCGGGCACCGACAGAGACTCGAGCGACGAAGACGCCACCGACTCCAAGGAGGTGCAGCTCACGCTCATGGAGGAGGTGCTGCTGCTGGGGCTGAAGGACAAGGAGGTGAGGGAGCGCTCGGGTTATCYGAGAGGAGCTTCTCTGTGTGCAACACAAGGGTGAGTTGCTCTGGATCCGATTGGATTCACCTGCTCACCATTGTCAGACGAAGCCAGCTGTGTCCCCAAGCAGTTGAGGACCTTGTGCTGTCCCTGTGGCTCTGCTGTAGGGACAGCTGGAGCAGAGAGCGTCACAGAGTGTCCGTGACGCTGTCGTTGGCAGAGCGAACCTGAGGTAAAGGCATCTTAGCGGGGAGATGGGGAATGTCCCCTTCCTGCACTCTCCCATCTGAAAGGAGCAGGTGAGGGCCAGGGCTGTTTACCCTTTACTAAAAACTGATGTGAGAAACAGCTGGGCCAGGGTTCTCGAGAGACAAGATGAGAGAATGCAGCTGGAGCCCAAAGCAGGTGCGGGAGGAGTTTGGATATGGAAGAGATGGGGAGGATGGAGTCCCTGCCCTCAGAACAGCCGCATCCCTAGGCAGGGAGCTGGGGAAAGCTGCCTGTCCTGCTGGGTGCCGGTCCTGGACAGCACTGTGTGGACTTCCCTGCTTGGTATTTTCGGGGAGGGGRTGTTTGCTGCTAGGACGGGCCTGGTGGCAAACTCGGCTCTATTGTGCTTATCAGCTGGGAGCAACTTGTTGCTCCAGTTTGCCTGGAATGGTTGTTGGGAAGAGATGGTGTCTGGGAGCGGAGCTCCCTCTGCCTGGCTCCAGGCTGCTGAGTGCGTATCCCACGTTGCGTCTGCAGCTTGGTCGTCCTGGGGTGGTCTTGATCTCTCGGGGGCAAAGTGATGCTGTTGTCCCTCTTGAACTGAGGGGGAGATGGTGACGAAGYCAACCAGGGTGTTCCTTGGGAGCAGAGCGGTGGAGGAGAACCTTAAACACAGGTTTCCCCAGCTCCTTTTTGAGGACTTGGGATGAGCCTGGCTTTGCGCCGCGAGGAAAGCAGCCGTAGGCAGTTGAGCCGCATCGCGCCTGCAGAAGCGACGCGGCCTCGAAGCGCCCTGTTTAACAAGCCCAGATAAGATCTGGGAATCACGGAATAGGCGGTAACAGGAGAGTGAGGCTGTGACGGGAACGCCGTGCAAATACCTCCTGGGGAGCAAATACCTGAGGGCAGCTTGGGAGCATGGCACATTCCCCTTCCCTTCTGGCGCACGCCGGGCATTCCCGCCTTGGTTAAGGGAGGGAATTCCGTGTGGTTCCCTGTTCTCTTCCCAGAAGAGAAGGGAGKCTTGAGAACCCCAGCCCAGGCTCTGTAAATCAACCCCCAGACAGGCCCTTTGGCAAAGGCAGGTCCCGTCCTGTCAGAAACCCTCTCCCTACGATTGTGTCCATGTCAGAACTGACAAATGTCACCGGCCRCTCTCAGAAATGAGGCATTCAGGCTGGTTCTTCAGGCGTTTTTTTTGGTCCTGGCTGGGTTCTCCTGCGGCTCTGGGGGTCGAGTTAATGTTGGACACCCGTGGCCGGGCACTGGGTGCTCGGCAGGGCTGGGTTTCTGCAGAAACGGCGCCGTTCCGCTTGGCAGACTGTCCTCGGGCGTTGCGGCTCTTTGCTAYCTCCTTTGCATTCCTCCCAGAAAGCATTCCTAAAAAACACCTGGCAATGGTTCTCCAAAAACCTGGAAAGCAGGAGAACAAAACAGATCTGAAAAACTTCCCACTTTTTATGATTTTAGCCGTCCTTCCGCGTTCTTCCACCTCAAAATGTTGTGGAAGCAGCTGGGAGGGCAGCTGGGACCCCAGGATCAGCTTTTCCCAGCTCAGTCTTTGGTGTGTGAGTCTAACTGAAGGAACTAGGGGACTTGAACAAATCCAGCGAGTTCCCTGTGCGGTTTCGTCATTCCTGGTGCCAATCTCTCCGTGTGGGAGAGGCAGAGCAGCAGCCTGGCTTTCCACTCTGTTGATTCCCAAGGCCCTTAACGTTTTCCTGCAGGATGCTCCCTCCAGTGCAGTAAACTGAAGCCTTTCATAATCTCCCAAGTTCCTCTCCCAGGGAAGCTTCTTTCCAGAGGTCACGTATATAAAACAGTGGCGTCTCCCCTGAGCAGGGCAAGACTCAAGGGTTTCTTTGTCTCCCTCCACAAGGAAGTAGAGAAAGCAAACAGATTTTAGTTTCTTTTATGGTTCTGGGTGTTATCAAGCTGAGCGCTCTGGTGGCAGAGCGCTCTGTACAAACAGTTGCTCCGGGGACACAAGTTTCCTTGTGGGCTGTAAAACCCTCTGCTGAAGAGGCCTCTGTGTTCTCGGCTTTGTCTCCTTAACAGGGGCGGGATCGCTCTGTCTTCAGTTTCCTGGTACCTTTTCAGGCTGCCCTTCTCTCCTTTTCCCTGTTCTACAAGGACAAAGATCAGCGAGAAGGGAGTCGCAAAGCAAAGTTTCCGGCACGCTGTGAATCCCACCGTAGCGACTCCGCATCCCGCTCCCTGGCTGGACTTGCTCTGTATGCGAGTGCCCATCCTGGTCTAGACCAGCCACTCTTTTCAGTCCCTTTTGCCTGAAATCCAGAGCTTTTGCACAGGAAACAGTTGTGGGAATCCGTGTCCTGCCAGTGGCCGCTCCCTGTCACCTCCCGAACAARCCCCTTGCTCCCCTTGCTGCTGCAGTCTGGGCTTTGGAAGGAGGACCCAAGTCCATTGAGGGATTGGAGGGGTGTGGAACAGAGCCCTCCCGCTCATCCGCGTCCCTCTGCTCCCCTTTCCCAGGGCTACACRTCCTTCTGGAACGACTGCATCTCCTCGGGCCTGCGGGGCGGCATCCTCATCGAGCTGGCGCTGCGCGGCCGCGTCCAGCTAGAGCCGCTCACCATGAGGAAGAAGAGGCTGCTGGACAGGAAGGTGAAGGCACCGCGGGAGCCTCCCAGGGAGCTCCCCGGATCGCAGCCTGGTCTCCATGTCCCCCGGCTCTGGTTTTTGGGGGTTTGGCAGAAGCGGCGTTGGAGCCTGGGGCTCACAGGGACCTTGTGGGGAGGAAGCAGCTCTGTGTCCTGCACGAGGCCATGTTCTTGTGTGTCCTTCCAGGTGCTCCTGAAGTCAGATGCTCCGACTGGGGATGTCCTGCTGGATGAGACCCTGCGGCACATCAAGGCTACGGAGCCTGCCGAGACGGTGCAGACCTGGATTGAGCTGCTCACCGGTAGGGACATCCRGATCTCGCTTGCTGGGAGTTCAGAGCAGGCTTGACTTTACTCTTMCTCATTCACGTTTTAACACGGAGTCGTTGATGAGCCTCAGGTTCAGAGGGTCTGGGTGGAAGGGATTTTCCAAAGGGATCCACTTCAGGCTGCTGCCCTTTCTGTGTGCTGGGAGCTTTGCCCATGGAAATGGATGGGGCTGGAGTGAGGGGAAGAGCAGGTCAGAGTGTGACTGAGGAAGAGCCTGGGAAAGGGTTTCTATGGGTCAGACTTGCACCTCTGCATCCATGGATCATCCTGGGCTGGAACAGGGAGCTGGGATGAAGAAGGGCTCTTGAGTGACACGGAGAGCCCTGCTCTCTCGGCCTTATGCCGGTGGTTTTTCCCCAGGGGAGACCTGGAACCCCTTCAAGCTGCAGTACCAGCTGCGCAACGTGCGGGAGCGCGTGGCCAAGAGCCTCGTGGAGAAGGGCATCCTCACCACGGAGAAGCAGAACTTCCTGCTCTTCGACATGACCACGCACCCCGTGAGCAACGCGGGCGAGAAGCAGCGGCTCGTGCGGAAGCTGCAGGAGAGCGTCCTGGAGCGCTGGGTGCGGGAGCCGCAGCGCATGGAGCGCCGCACACTGGCGCTCCTGGTCCTCGCGCACTCCTCCGACGTCCTCGAGGGCGTCTTCGGCGGCCTCCCCGACGAGCGCTACGACGTGGCCATGAACAGGGCCAAGGACCTCCTGGAGCTGGACCCGGAGCTGGAGGCACCCAAAGCCAAAGGCAGCGAGATGATCTGGGCCGTCCTGGCCGCCTTCAACAAGTCGTAAATTRTCCTCCTAATCCCTCCTCCTGGATGGAGGCTGGGAATGTTGGACAGAYGCAGGAATCTGTGGGCACAGACGGTCCTGCATCCCTGCTCGGGGGGACCTGAATCCCCTCATGTACTTTTGGGATAGCTCCAGCACACGGGATGCCGAGACCTGGAGCACTGTGGCCTCAGAGCACCATGGGTGTCCGTAATGCTGCCCAGAACCAGSAATTCCCAGGAATTTCCCTTCTATGTGGATGCTGTGGGTGTTTCTCTGCTCCGGGGCTCCCGGGAAAAGCCGGACCCGGTTGCGGTTTGTCAGCAGCACGGGAGAACCGTGGCCCTGGGGCAGGGCCAGCCCAGCTCTCCCGGTGCCGCTTCCTGCCTGTGCCAAGGCTCTTCCCGTGTGGATCGCTGCCGGCCGAGCGGTGCCCGGGGCTGCGCCTGCCTCAGCCCCTCAGCTCCCTGGAGGAGATGGAGTCACTTTAGGAAAAATTAAACTGTATTTTTWTTATTATTACTATTTTCCTCCCTTTCTYTCTCACTGTCCCTCCCTGGGACGCTGAAGGGAGTGACCTCCCCGTGCCGGAGCCACGGCAGCTCCAGCCACTCTTTGTAATAAAGAAGTTTTGCAGTTGACCGTGAGTTCACAGTTCACTGTGTCCCCAAGGGCCACTGGATGCCACCAGCCTCCATGGAGACAACCCCCTCRTGGCCCTGCCATGGCTTGCTTTGTCTTGTCTGGTCATCAGTAGGCTCCAGGGTGAATGCTGTACCTTGTCCTGCGGAGGCTGTCGTGGAGGAACGGAAGGGCTGGGAGTGTGTGTGCATGGGAGGGCACCTCAGGGGGCCCCTGGTGGTGCTGAAAGGCAAGGACAGGTCTGAGGAGGCTGGGTKGGTGTGTGAAGGCAGGAGCCCTTACTAGGCTCCAGAGTGAACAGCTGCCCTGTGCCGGGGGCCCAAAGTGGGGGGGTCATTACTGGGAAGCCCGGGGGTGCTGAGGCCCCGGCCCCACCCTCCTATTAGGCCAGCCGGGTGCCACCCCCTGCCTATTGGCAGCTCTTGCCGTCAATCAAACCCGAGGCTCTTCTCTCCGCCCCCGTATTTCCCTCTTGCTCCCAATTGGTCCGAGCCCACGGGGCCCTCCGCCCCGCCCCCTCCTCCCGCCTCCCCCGCGTGCTGATTGGCCAGCCGCAGCCTCCCCTCTGTTTCCATTGGGCCGCGCGCCTGCTCGTCAGCGAGCGGACACGCTACGGGGGCGGCGACGGCCATTTTGGCCGCAGAGCGGCGGGGAGCGGCGGCGCGCAGGGAGCAGGGCCCGCTCCGCCATGGCGGCCCCGCTCGGCCCCGCCGACGAGCAGCAGGTGAGGCGCCGCGCACGGAGCGGGCATGCCCGCSCTCTCATTGGCCCCGAGCTCCGTCACTCCGCGCCGCGGCGCGCGCCGGTTGGTCGCCGCGCTCATCGTGCCTATGAATACCGCCCTCTCATTGGCTTGCGGCCTGGCGAGGGCTGGACTTCCGGCAGCGCTTGTTGATAGGGTAGATAGGGATGGATGGGCGGCGTGGGGGCTTGTGGGATAGTGGGGGGTATGGGGAGGGGGGGCGCGGGGGCGGCTGCCTCGGGGGTTTGTGGGATACTGGGGGTCCCTCCGGTAACGGCTCTCGGTGTCACCGCGTCCTGTCGCGGAGGGGGCCACGGGCAGGAGCGGCGCGGGGCGCCCCCTTCCCGGCCGCCCCCCCGGAGCCCCGGGGCCCGTCCGAGCGCCGCGTGTTTTCCAGGAGGCGCCCGAGCAGGAGCCCGTGGCCCCGGAGCGCGCGGAGGAGGCGAAGCTGAAGGCCAAGTACCCCAACCTGGGCCAGCGGCCGGGCGGCTCCGGCTTCCTCATGAAGAGGCTGCAGAAAGGGGTGCGTGTCCCCCGGGGCGGGAGGGCCCCGCGGAGCCGCGCGTGGAAACGGAGCCGCCGGGGTGGCCGTGACGGCGACCGCGTCCCCGAGCGGCTGAGGAGGGACGGAGCAGGAGGGCAGTGGCCTCTGCCTCTTTTCCAGGGAGAAAATCCCCACCTTTGTCAGCGGGCTCCTCCATCCGCAAAGCGGGATGAAYCGCGTCGGCAGCCGGCCCGGGATTCTGCTGCCGCGGCGGCCGCTTCGTGTCCTGGGGCTCCCGAGCGGGATTCAATCCCTGTCGTGTTAAGCAGAGGGACTTGCACAACTCCCTGGCTTTGTGCAGCAAGCTCCGCGTCGGGCGGGAGCGGCTGGGTGGGAGGAGGGAGCGGAGCGTCGGGATTTGGGATGAGGCCGGTCTCCCTCATGTGGTTTTGTCCCCTGCGCCTCAGCTTTCCTGCCTGGATCCAGGTGGCTCCGTAGCGGATTGTGGTCACGGGCAGCCGCTCGGCTGCTCGGTGCCRCCGCAAGCGTCGTGCGCCCGAGTGACGCCAACTCTCCCTCTTCCAGCAAAAATACTTCGACTCCGGCGACTACAACATGGCCAAGGCGAAGATGAAGAACAAGCAGCTGCCGAGCGCGGGCCCGGACAAGAACCTGGTGACGGGCGACCACATCCCCACGCCGCAGGACCTCCCGCAGCGGAAATCCTCGCTCGTCGCCAGCAAGCTCGCGGGGTAACCTGCACCCGGCGGCGCCTCCTCTTGCTTTTTTTCCCCCCCTCTCTCCCGTTTTCTTGGTTCTTTTGGTTAAATTGGTTGGACTTCCCCGTACTGTAGGGCTGGGGTCCCCCCTTGATGCCACGTAGTAATTGGAATGGGCGACAGGCGCGTGATGCTCCTCGGGGCAAGCAGGGGTTTGCGGAGGCTCTGGGGATGCGGAGCGTTGGCAGGGAGGCGTTCACGGACGCGTCCCCGTGGCGCTGGGTGCGCGGGAGGGAAAGCGCAGGGGCTGCGGGCTGCTCTGCACGGGGAGAGGTGGGAAGATGCAGCAGGAGACGAGGAAGGTGGCGGAGCTGAGGACGGGCGGTGGAGGGGAGCCGGTGTCACCGCGCGGTGCGGCCGGGCCCGCAGYGGTTTCTGCCTTTTCCTTTTTTCTCCCTTTTTCCTCCTGCCTCTGCTTGGTTTCAGGTGGGACAAAATAACAAAGGGGGCGGCCCCAATGGGCCCCCTCCCGTGGGGCTCGCGGGGACAGGGCTCTCCTGGCCGCCGTCGCGGGGACGGGGCAGGAGTGGGTGGTGGTTTTGGGGAGCGTTGCCCTGGGCACGGCTCTCGCCACGGGCGTTCCCGGCGTTGCCTCCTCCTCTGCTGCCGCTTCCCTGCCCTTCCCCACCGGGAAAAGCAGCGCTGCTGCCTGGCGGGGGGTGTTTGTTGTGGGTGCTCGAATGCCGCCTTCGGGGAGCCGCGAGGCGGGCGAGCTGAGCCCTGGTGCGCTTGCTGCACCCATGGATTCACTTGGGAAGCCCAGAATGAGGTGCCAGCCTGCGATTCCGCTTGTTGGGGATAGGAAGAGAAGCCGGGATTAGCAGGACCAGGGCCCCCCGCCGCGTCGCTCCCTGCCCTTCCCGCCCGGCTGCAGACGTCATCTGCRCGACCCCCCTCGACACGGTCTGTTCTGTCCCAGCCACGTTGTAAATAGATATGAATCATATATATATAAATATATATAATTTTTTACATCTTCTTCCTCTCTCCTCTCTTCTAGCGCGCTTTTCTTARTAGAAATAAAAGCTGGGGGGGAAGGAAACGCTGCTGTGCTGCAGGGCCCTGGCTCTGTACTTGGCGGGGCCGGAGGGCAGCGGGCAGCTCCGGAGCCACGTTTGTTCCCTGGGATGCAGGAAATGCCGAGCGCGTTTGCTCAGCGGGGGGAGGTGCCACCGGCTCTTAAGTTT
>PTEX01000469.1:145665-209249 GCA_003342815.1 Eudromia elegans
ACACGTCGCGTCCCTGAGGGGACGTGGTGGCCTCGGCCGCGCGGCTTCCCGCTCCCAGTACAGGATCTTGTGCTGGAAGGGGGGAGCCGCAGGGAAGCAAAGGGGGTTTGGTGGGGCTGGGGGGGTGTTGGGGGACACGAGGCCCTGTCCTACCCCTGGGCAGCAGCGCTGCAGGCCCAGCCTGGCTGGCGGCCGCCTGCGCTCAGCACCGAGGAACGTGGGGGAGCCAAGGAAGGCGTTTGTATTTTTCCCTTTTTGAGCTCCAAAATCCCCCTGCAAAAGCAGCGGGGGAGCCTCCTTCGTCCGCCCCARCCCCATCCAAAGGTCCATCCCGCTGCGCGTGGCCTGTCACGCGGCCATCACGAGGGCCGGGCCGGGACACCCTGTTCCAGCCGCGTGCCAAGAACACGTCGCCGTTCTGGCCGGAGCGTAGCGCCCGGCAGCRCCGACTCCACGGTGCTTCCCGCTGCACAGAATCCGCTTCCAGGTGAGGTGTGGGGCTGGGAAAAGCACCTTGGCACCGGGGCTGCTTCCTGACGGGGCCTGGAATCAGCCCAGCTCGCGTCCTGCGTGGGTTTTCACACCACGCGTTTCCATCTTGCCCCTCTTCCTGCTCACCTGGGGTAAAAGCCGTGGTTTTGAGCGTCGTGCTGAGGGAATCCTGGCCCTGGGGGCCGCACGAGAGGCCGCGGGGAGCCCGGCCACGGGCGCACGGAGGGATGCTGCCAATGGATATGAACTGGGACGGAGTGAAAAGGTTGGATCACAGGGGCTGTGTACTCATAATGGCCTGGCCTAGACTGCAGGACAAACCTCTGCTCTCCTCCTCAGTCCTTGGCAATGGATTAAAGCCCTTCCAGTACGGGAATGGTAAAAGGGTACATGGCACTTGGCACATGAGGAAATAGCCCTACTCCAGCCTGGGAGACAAGGCAATCCATGAAAAAGGATGGTCCAGGATGTGTTTGTGATGACAACTGCTGTCACTGTGGATCAAAATGAGTTTTGGGAAGGAGGCAGAAGAAAGACCAGTTATGGAATTGTTCCTAGGAACAGCTCTACAGCTGATTTCTACTGAAAAATGCCTTAGTTTCCTCAAGAACATATCAGAGAAGGGAGTCATTAAAAGTGTTTGGAGAACAGGTGAGATTAAAACAGCAAAGCTTTCAGGAGATACCAAAGAACATGGAACCCCTAGTGAAGGTACAGCATAGAGCAACCAAGATGATTAAGGGACTGGAGCATCTATCCTACGAGGAAAGACTAAATGAGTGAGCTGGGCCTGTTTAGCCTGGAGAAGAGAAGAGGGAATCTGATCAATATGTTTAAATACCTGAGAGGAGAATGTAAAGAGGATCTGGCCAAACTCTTCTTGGTGGTGGCCAGTGATAGGACAAGGGGTAAAGGGTACAAGTTGAAACCCAGGCAGTTCCATGTCCATGTGAAGAACCTCTTTGCTGTGAGGGTGCCAGAGCCCTGGAACAGGCTGCCCAGAGAGGCTGTGGCWTCTCCGGAGATCTTCCAAACCCACCTAGATGCCACCCTGTGCCCCATGCTCTAGGTGTCCCTGCTGGAGGAGGGGGTTGGACTAGATGATCCCTAGAGGTCCCTTCCAACCCCAACCATTTTTGGATTCTGTGATGGGGAGAAGAGGAATATGACTCGCCTTAAAAAGGATGTACAGGACCATTCTGAGAGGCAGCACCAGAGACGGCATCACGAAAAGCCGTCGTCTTCCTCCCCAAGCCCTCGGAGATGTTAGAGATGTAATGGATTAGGATCTGTACGGGATGCACATAAAAGAAAAGAGACACCTGCCTGGAGATCATCTCTGCCGGGACTCGAACCCGGAACCTCTGGATTAGAAGTCCAGCGCGCTCGTCCATTGCGCCACAGAGACCTCACCACGGATGCAGCCTCAGCACCAGAACTGAAAAATCCCGTATTCCTCCGCATCCCTGCCGGGGGATCCCGGTGCCCTGCGCCTGCCGCACGCCGCCGAGGCACTGCGAAAACCTGGTGCYGAGATCCAGCTCCCTGCAAATCGACTCCCCTCAGCATCCCCTCCTGCCACGGGCGCAGGCGAGAATCCCACGTATGATCCATATCTCCCTCGGCTGCAGGGATGCAGCAAAAACCTGGCTGGAGGATTATCATCCATATCGCTGGCAAGCTTCCTACAGCATCGGCGGCTCAGTCGAGGACAGAGCAAAATCCTGGAGTAAATTACTGTGCTTCCTGCAGCATCGTCACCGCATCCTCAATGCACAATCCTGGCAAGATAAAGATGAGAGAGGATTCAGCTTACCATGCCAAGCTCTGTCAGTGATGAAGGAGGCTTGATTTGTCACAAGAAAAGATGCAGCAACCTGTGTGCTTAGCAGAGACACAAAGAAAAAGCCGACATAATGTTTCCTTTTAAGAGCAGTGTCAATCAAGGCTTTAATCTTTACTCTAAGGGCATTTTCCATTGAGAAAAAAGAAATAGAAATCATGAAAACAATGGGAAATACCCATTTAAATTCCCTGAGTTATTAGGTAATCAATCAAATTTTGCATTGCTAAGCTCCAGGGTGTCTAGAGTAYCGTTTGCTCCCAAACATCTTAATTACGGAGGAACTGGGCTGTGAAATCACAAGGTGCTGTAGAGAAGAGGCATGCACAGCACTGACAACCTCAGCTCATCCAATGCAAAGCAAACCACTTGGTTTCCCCTTTGCTTTGGGGCCTTTGGAAAGGTTTCAAATGGTCTCGAGCAGCAAAGGGGCAACTGGGGCACTGCAGAGCACAGCTGGGGTGTGACACCGGGGTGGGCACAAGCCTGGGGTGCCCAGCCAAGGGGCAGGCACAAGCGAAGGCCCCTACAGACTCACGTTGGTTTTGCTGCTGCTGCTGCTGTGAATATCACGGCAGGAGCAAGACCCTAAGGCCACATAGGGAAAGGAGAGCACAAGCAGCACAAAAGGTGTCAAGGCAGTGAGAGAAAAGGAGATCCTAGCTAGACCCCCATATSCACTGGCCTGTGGAGCACTCATTATAACGTGGTGCTGTTCTGGTAACCCTTCCTCCTGTCTTTCCAATGGGACAGATGTAGTTGAGACCAGTTAGAGCTGATGACTTGCATTATCTGGGCATTCCCATCTCCAACACAGATCAGCTGTGCCCGTGCTCTGGGTGYCCCTGCTTGGGCAGGGCGTTTGCACTAGGTGATCTCCAGAGGTCCCTTCCAACGTCAACCGTGCGCGGATCGCGCGGATCGCACCAGCCATGGAGGGTACGTGTTGGTCTTGCCATGTCACCCAGTAACCTGTCCCAGGTGGGGACACCGAGAGGGGAAAGAGACGGCTTTGAGCCAAGGAAGCGCTCGACACGGGTGGATTTACACGGASAGGATGAGGACGCGGCCTCCAGCCTCTCCTAGACCGGCATTCCCTAAAATGCCTTCGGGAAAGACGGACATCTGAGGATGGGTGTCCAAGAGGCATATCAAGGGCAAGATCTTCCAGGCATCTATCCAAGGATACAACTGCCCTCCTTATCTCTCTTCAAGGACTTTCCCAAACTTAACATTACGCCACTAGAGGCAATAACAGGGTGCCCTCCGGGCCACCGCTTCTGCAGGGACGATGTCGGGGCCCTAGCGCGCTTTGACAAGTGTCTCCTCGGCCGTTGACAGCGGCGCATTAGGGGCCATCCACAATCGCAAAGATTGCGCCCATCTCTCGCCGTGCACGTGCACGAAACCAGCCGCGTACCCGACTTGGCTTCGAAAACCTCAGGAATAGGTCACTCCCGAAGCGCCCTCTGCACCGCCAGCCCCTSGATCTGAAGCAGTCAAACAGCCCCYGGTCTTTATTAATTTGCAGGGAACGGGCACGCTCGGCAGGTTTCGACCACGGTGACACCCAGAGGACTCTTAGGTCTGATKCGGATCCGGCCTCTGGCGGGACTGGGCCCCTCCGGGTCCGTCCAGGGCAGGCTCCAGCACACAGGGCCGCTCCCAGGGAGCTGGGCCCAGCCTGTGTGCTGAGGCAGATCTGCTTAATTCTAACAAAAAAACCCCACTATTGGCTATTTCAAAAAGCAGCATTTCCCCGTAAAAACGTCCTGCCGCCTCCCAGGCCCCTCCGAGCCCCCTATTCCCGATGTTCTCCTCAGTTTCGCTTTGTTTCAAAACTCACCGCCGCTTCGGCCGCGCTCGGCGCCCCGTCCCGGCCGCGCGCCGCCTTCGCCTCCGCGGGCCGCAGCCCTCCGCGGGGCTCCCGCCTCCCGCCGCCGTCGTCCCGGCGGCACCGCGGGCTTCCCGGCTGCTTCCCGGCGCCTCTGGGCACGTTTCCCCGCCGCTCCAGAGCCTCCCGCTTCCCGGCGCAGGCCTCGCTCCGCTCCACAAAGTTGAGCGCTCCGCGCGGCGCCGGGAAGGCCCCAACTCCGCGCCAAGTCCCCTCTGGCTCCGTCCTCGGGGATCGGGGCGCCCGCCGAGGCTCCCAGGCCTCCTTTTCCTGCCTGGATTGGCCTCCCTTTTCCCGGGACTCTCGTCCCGCGCTCCCGGCTCTGCCTTTGTCCCCTCCCGGCCTGCCCTTCCCGGATGTCCCCGGGCGGCCCAGCAGGGAGGGGGTTTCCATGGGGATGGAGGCGGCGGCCGGGGCGCTCCAGCTGCAGGGAAAGGCCTAAGGAGAAGGCGAGGACGGGGGGACAGCAAAGCGGGAGGAGAGAGGAGGAAAAAGGGGGAAAAAGAGGAAAAAGGGGGGAAAAAAGAGGAAAAAGGGGGGAAAAAAGAGGAAAAAGGGGGGAAAAAAGAGGAAAAACTGAGAAAAAGAGGAAAAACAGGGAAAAAGAGGAAAAAGGAGGAAAAAAGAGGAAAAAGGGGAAAAGGGAGAAAAAAGAGGAAAAGGAGGAAAAAGTGGGAAAAAGAGGAAAAAGGGTGAAAAAGGAAAAAGGGGGGAAAGGGGAGGAAAAAGAGGAAAAAGGAGGAAAAATGAGGAAAAAGTGGGGGAAAAAGGAAAAAGGTGGAAAAAAGAGGAAAAAGGAGGAAAAAGAGGAAAGGGGGGAAAAGGGAGGAAAAAAAGGAAAAGGATGAAAAAGTGGGGAAAAGAGGAAAAAGGAAAAAAAGAGGAAAAAGGGTGAAAAAGGAAAAAGGGGGGAAAGGGGAGGAAAAAGGAGGAAAAATGAGGAAAAAGTGGGGAAAAAAGGAAAAAGGTGGAAAAAAGAGGAAAAAGGGGGAAAAAAGAGGAAAGGGGGGAAAAGGGAGGAAAAAGAGGAAAAGGATGAAAAAGTGGGAAAAAGAGGAAAAAGGAAAAAAGAGGAAAAAGGGTGAAAAAGGAAAAAGGGGGGAAAGGGGAGGAAAAAGGAGGAAAAATGAGGAAAAAGTGGGGAAAAAAGGAAAAAGGAGGAAAAAAGAGGAAAGGGGGGAAAAGGGAGGAAAAAGAGGAAAAGGATGAAAAAGTGGGAAAAAGAGGAAAAAAGAGGAAAAAGGAGGAAACAGGAGCCTGTCCCATCCATGCGGGCTGGGGGAGAACGTGTGTCTGGTCCCAAAGCTCCCGTATTGGATTCGCGCTCCGCAGGCGGATTCACTCACAAAGCAAAACGGGYGACAGGCGGAAGGCGGCCGGTCCTGGGGCGCAGCCCAGGGGCTGTCCCAGCCGGCAGAGGGACGCGCCGGCCGCGGCCGCTCCGGCCCCGCGAGCAGGAGTCAGTCGTCGCTCTTWAAAGCGCCATTTGATGCAATAAACCACACGGTTATCTGTGCCCGGGGCGCTTTGCAATGCAGATGCACAATGGGCAAGAAGCAGAATCCATCACGAGCGCCACCTGATAGTGCCCCGAGCTGGGTTTGGGCTTTGATTCACCTTTCCTGAGTGATTCCCTCGGTGATATCCGTTTATTTTTGGGGAAAGAACACAAATTAAGAGGGGGCTTATACAAAGGGACCAAAAAAGGGGAGAGCTTCTTTAACGTGGGTGAAGTTTCACTTACACCCGTGCCATTGCTGTAATTATATGCTTAATTTTCGTGGTTGCTTTTCGGCCTCTCGCCTAGTTAATGTTACGAGTGAACAGGTACAACAGAGCACAAGAAGATGAATAAACATGAGCAAAGGCTGTAAGGACAGAGCTGAAGTGGTTCTGTGCTGATAAGGTCTCAGCTCCAGGTTTGACATCACAGCTGGGGTTTGCAAGGGCCACTCGGAAAGGCAATGGAAAAGGCAATCGGATTCCTAAAAGCAGGGACGAGAAGCCTGAGGCCACTGCAGACCATTTTCCCCAGCAGCAGCTTTCAACAGGCTGGACCAGTCCCTATTCAGCTCTGTGGAAAGGGGAATGAGCTCCCAAACTGCAACCTGGGATTCACATAACTCCCCCTTTGTTATTAAAATAAGATTACATTCTCCTGCTTCTTGCCAAATAGACAATTTCAACACATCTAAGATCGTCTAGATCTTTTATGACAGCTTTAGTATCTGCAACCAGAGAGATACGCAATGACCCTGCAAGGATCCCTTCTCTTTTTGATATATATCTCTGGATAAAACCATTTGTATTGCTCGCTCTGCTTGGCTACAGAGCTTTTCATTGATATTTTAGCTTCCCTAAAGAGCAACCCATATTTCATAGCTTATTAATAGCTACTACTGCCAAATTCTACCATTTTGAAAAATAGGTGAATTGTTTCTTGTGTCTGCGAGTCAATTGTTTGGTTTATTATTGCACTTCTCTGGGACAAAACGTATAAAATGAGACAATTTGCATCATCTATGCACAACTTCTGAGTCGATTTTCAATTGCTATGAGCTGTCTCYGTATCTGTGAGTTGCAAATGTCCCCAAAAGATGGGGGCAAACAGGRCAAGGAAGCAGCAGCACCGCCGAGTGCACAGTCCATCCAACTCAAGGCAGGTACGAGCCGATGGAAGACCTRCCAGCTGAGTTAGGACAAAGCCCGTGCACGGATTAATGGTGCTTCCGAACGCACTGCTGGTGATCACAACCAATTGCACCCGCCGACCTCAAAGGTCTGTGCCGGGCCGATATACGTTCCCTGTCTGCAAACTCAAGGAGTTTGGGGATGGATGGRGGGAAGACGTGCTCGGGATGTGATAATCAAGCTCCGGTGACAGCTCAATTTATCACTGGGAAAGTTTTAGCATTTTGACTTAAGAGAACATTCCCCCTTGTCATTGCTCCCTTTTCACTCCCAGTGAAAAATCTCCGACGAGATTCCCGGCGACGGCTCTCTTTGCATTCCTGGCGCACACTCAGCTAGCCAAGCAAGTCTGTAAATAATTGAGCAACCGYCGTTCCCTCCACAGTCCCCACCAGAAGCAGCTCAGCTTGTTCTCAACAGCAAATATTTAGCAAGACAATTAATCCCAAAAAGCTTAATTTGGATAAGAAAATGAAATGCTTTCCCCAGATCTTATATCTGATTCTCTCTGGCACCTATCCTATCTTTCTTAGCCTTTCTCAGGTTGCTGGACCAGGAGATAATTATGGAGCATCATAGAAGCATTTCAATTAGATCCAGTTAATGCCGCTTATTAGCATTTTGCTGGAGCTTCTGGAGTTTTTCAGCTGAAACAAGTAAACAAGCTCAAACACACGAAAGCTCAGGCAAAAACAGAAACAAGGAAATAGGGAGGAAGTCAGGAAAACCGCGGAGCACCATGAGAGTCACCGCCTGCAAGCACGGGCAGCGTGATCGCGGCGCTCTGGGGGTCCAGGTGCAATGCTGGGTCTTGGGGAGTTTCCGCATCTCTCCATCCGGGAGCATTTGCTGAAAGAGCTGGAGTTTGTCAGCTGGGGAATGGAAGGGGAAGGGAGCCCTTGTTGCTGCCTGCGGTTGCCTTTTAGGAGGATGCAGRGAAGACCTGTCCCAGTGTCATCTTCTCAGCCTGTTTCCGAGGTGCCCGGTGGAAATACAAGAGGCAACAACTGCAAGTGGAAACAACAACAACAACAAAAGGGAATTTCTCCCCTTAAGCATGATGCTGCCCTGGAAAGGACAGAGAGAGATTGTGGCATCTCCAAAGAGCATGCAGACATAGATACACATAGATAGAGAGCTAGTGCTGGGGACCTACAAAGCCTTCGAGCAGAGAACCTGGTGCTCTTTTAAGGCCAAATCATTTGTTAAACTTTATTTCAGGACAGATGTGGGTGGATGTGATCTGCATCCCCTGACACTGTATGGTAAATAAGACATTGCCCCATGTCCGTAAAGCCCCCACTGTGATGGAAAAACAAGCTCAACCTCTAAAAAGTAGGGACAATCTATGGGAACTAATGCCAAGTTTTAGAAGCTCCTGTGACAATGCAGCCTCTTCTTATTTTTACTAAGAAAGAATAAGAAAATGGGAAAACAGAAATTTCRTATAGGACAAAGTGGTGTTTGGTTTTGGTAGGGCAATAATTGGTGCTGAGAACTAGCAGGTCAAAAGGATCAGTCTGCACTCTCTGTGACTGGGGGTCATACTGCACATGGTGGGAATGAAGGACACAGCACAAACAGGAGCCCTATCCTGCATCCAGGGCCCTACCGATAGCTATGAGGCCCAAATGGACATTTCAGGGTCTCAGCGAGTAGCTGCTGAATCACAGAGTACACATTTGAAAACAGAACCTGAGGTTTTGGAAGTTGCAGGGCAGAGCCATCCTACCCGCGAGGCTTTGGGAATGCCTGACACGGCGATACAGAATGGAGATTGTGCAATGACTTTGATTACAGCGTGTAAGYATCTTCATGGGAAGAAAATAAGACATCCTAATGGGCTCTTTATTCTAATACAGGAAAACATAGCAGGAATAAGTGGCTGGAAGATGAAGACTGAACAAGGAGTTAGAAATGTAGCTCAGACAACCTACAGTGAAGATGATTATCTATTAGGATGAATTACCAGGAAAGCTGGGCTGCCTTTATCTCCTCATAGAGGCAGCCCTTCTGGACTTGGTATTAGCAAAGGCTGTTATTGGACTTGTTAATAACTCTGTAAGATTTTCTGGCTTGTTTTATACACGTGGCCAGACTGTGTTTAATGGCTGATATCTCTGTAATCAGCCAGCTCATCTTGAACGCTGGAGGGCAGTAGATTGGCTCTTACAACAAGGTGGTTTTGTGTTTATCCAACTTCCCCTCCAGTTCCTTCCTTCTCCTGCAAAGTCCAACAGTCCCTGCAAAAACCTATCTGCATTCCCCAAAGACTTTTGGGGCAACATTAATCTCCCAAGCATTCGCCCCCTAGCAATTAATATAGGTTGAATATTCTCCAGATATGGAATTTCAATGTCCTTTCTGACTAGAATCTCCAAAACGATGGAGAGTCCCTTGAACAGATGAATGATGTGACAGATCTGGGTTGATAAGCAGTTGCTTTCTTGTTCTCTTATGGCTGGAAGAGACTGTCACCTAAGGAACGCGATAGAAAGTCAGGCCTGATAAGGGCGAGAGCTGCTTGAGGATCCAGGCAAGCAGCCCCTAAAGACTAAAGCAGGATGCCCAGGCAGAAACACGCTTCAGTTTCTCCTCTCAGACCGAGACAGCCTTGATAAAGCCCTTATCTAGTCTTCTTTCAAATCAATACGAGGCTTCAGCCTCATTCTTAGAGCAGAGCAGGGACAGGCATCTAAGGAATGGTTTTATCATGGCCTTCACTGCAGCGACAGGAAAGCTGGATTTTCGAGGCAAAAGGCAAGTTTGGTGGCTAGAGACGTGTTCAACCTGCACGTTGTTATTGCTGTATTTTTATCTTCACGGTGTTCAGCGGCTCTGGGGAGAACGAGGATCTCAGCCCAACCAGCTAACTTGGGAACATATGAAATAGGGATGAAATCAGGTCAAGACCAAAATGGCCTGTGCACGTAGGCACGTACCTGTCTGCTGCGTGGTCCATGCAGGTCAGGGACAACACGGCAGTTTTTCCCACTGCATCCAAAGACTGGAAATCTTATTTACAAGCAATGCGGCTCCTTTCTTCGCCGCTTTTTGGACGGGAGAGGGCAGCAAAATGCTCCCTTTGAAAGAGAGCAAACAAGGTACCAAGAGAACTGTGAGGTCTCCKTTCAGAAAGGTTTTGCTGTTTGCTGTGATAAATCCAAGCCAGCATCTATTACTGGTGCTCAGACAGGAAAGGAMGATGCAGGTCCTATTGCAAGCAAAACGGAAGGCATTCGGAGCAGAGAATCAGGGCTAGAATCTCTTCCCCACAGATAAACACAAAGGCTGACCCTTCCTAAAGATGGGATACGGAGAACGCTCCTGTGCTGGGTGCCAGAGGAAGCCTGCAGCTCCTCAGGGAGAGCAGCCGGATCAGACCTCACCTGCATGTGCTGCTGCATTGGTCTACACTACGAGGTGCTTCCCAAAGCCTTGTCCTTGCCTCGGCTGTGGAGCAACTGGCAGGGACAGGGTTGTCCTTCGTTCAGGATGAAGTCACTGTCACTGCGGGTGCTCAGCCCTGCTGAGAGCCTCGGTGCTGTCAGACACGCGAGAGTCCTTCCCCTTGGAGCTGATGTGCTGAAGAAGCTACTGGCAGCCTGGCTGCAGCGTGAGTCCTTTGCCCAAAAAGCAAAGAGATGCGTTGGAAAAGTAGTTAAATTGAGAAAGAAAAAACATATTCCTATCACACAGGCGTCCCCGATGAGCCAGCACATGGGGTTTGTTAGGGACGTTCATCTGGAAACAAACCCCATCCTCTCTGCTGTGTGAAAAGAAGCCTTAGAAATTGGGAAGAACTTCCCAGGATGCTCCCTGCATCCTGCCTCAACAAGTGCTGGGACCCTCTCCGGCCGCTTCTCCCACTGCTTCGCAGTTACACAAGCACAGGGAGGGACCGTTCCCAACAGCTCCTGGCTGGGACCACCCTACTCCAAACAGAGTTTGATTAGTTTGGCTTCCATACCAGAGGCACGGCTAATTTTCTAATTAGGATGCTAATGCCACTCTATTCCCGGGCTCCTCCTCAGGGCCCCTACGATCCCCACTCWGCACAGAGTTGGTTTGAGAGCCTCCAACTCTCTTGCCACCCTCCCTGCAGAAGCTCTGCGGAGCCCCCAGCCCCGGGGCTGCAGAGCCTCCTGGGGGGGTGTCACCCACCCAAATTTAGCCAAGCGCAAAGCAGGCGTCTCCACTGAGCTCATGGCTTTGTGGGCTCTTTACAGCCTGGCTTGAGAAGCAGGGATGACTCACGCCTCCTTCGGCACCTGTCCCAGCATGGCCTGACTCACCTTCAGGAGCTGCTGCCTCCTCTTCACTGACCTCTAAAGTTTAGAGGCTGAATATCCCATTCCCCAGGRATGCACATCCCAGAATTGCAGCTTGCTCCGACCCCTTTTCCCTATGATTTCCACCCTAGAAAGTCTTGGGAAGCATCCTAGAAACACCCTTTTGACCCAGGGACTTATGACCATGACCAGCTCAGAGGAGCGCACCTGTAGTTTGTGCACAGGCTCATGACAGATGAAAGACCAAGGARGAAATAAGACATTTAAAAAGTTCAACTGAGAGTGACTCTTAGTACTTAACTCTTAGACTCAACACTCTTAGTAGCTGTTGCAGCTGAAAATAGTCCTGCTTGCCTAGATAAGCTGCTCTTGCTTGAAAAAAAAAAACCCTCCTGACTGCCTTGAATGTATTTGTATTTATAGCTGAGAAAACACTGCTTCCCTTGTTGGCAGCCTGGGTAAATGCAAGGGTTTGTTCAGCAAGGCTCAAGGAGAGGCTGGAACCCACCAGGTGGCTGTAGAGCGGCTCTGTTCTCAGCACACAAGAGTTCCCTCAATCCGCCCCATTTTTCCCGGGATTTCCACAAGCAGGTGATCCGCAGGGCTGAGCCRCAGCAAAGGCAGGCGGGTTGTATCCAAACCTACAGAGGATGGTGCTTAAACAGAGGAGAGCCCAGAGCAGGACTTCCAAATCCAGGAGAAAAGAGGCCGTCTGAAGAACAGAGGCGATGGGAAGCCCATTCATGAGGCCAAATCTCCTCTGGTTTCAGGTCCAAGCCAAGCTGATGACTGCAGCTGATCCCAGGACACRGATCCCCATCACCCTGCCAGCAGAAAGAGGCTGGGGTTTAAGACCTGCAGATGGAAACTATGATTAGGGTTGAGACCATCCTCAGCTGAGCGCCCTGGTGTTCCTAGGTAAGTGCTGGCTCTTTTAGTGTTATTGTCGTTTTATCAACTTGCTGCAATCTGTTTTTCTTTCTATATTTGACTGCTTATAATTAGCCCACTGGGTTTGCTATTCTCTCCATTTCTTTATCTGTTTCCTGGCAGATTTTGGAGATGGCTCCGTTTTAAATATATTCTGTGCTTTAAGAAAAGAAACTCTTCTGCACTCTCTTTGAAGCTCAGCGCTCTGGGGAGAGCGCCAGTAGACAGGCTTTCGGCTCAAAGAAYATGTGTAATAAGGGACAATTAGGTGGCAGCAAACATTTAATTATCAAATGCATTGGTGCTTCTTATGCTGCCTGAAGTTAAGCAGGTGTCTCATACATGGGATCCTTCCAATTGCAATTGGGAAAAAAARTATTCAGAGCATAAACAAATGGGCTCGTGAATATATTTAGGTTATAAATTAGTTTGGGTGTTTTAGCAATGTCCTGAAGCAACCTTCCTGTTGAAACTGGGTGTATAAGGGGACGGCTTCATGGGTTAATATAGGAGACAGTCACAACAGCCGGTACAGAATGGATCAGATCCTGCACCGTGTTTGGGTAATGTCCTAAATGCCACTAACCTTAAGACAGCAGAAACTGAGACGTTTCACTGGTTTCAATRGATCCTGTGAATTCCATCACAGTTCCTTCTGATGGAAGCTTTCCTTTCCAAGCCAGAGGTCTGGCTCCCCACCACGTCCTCCCAGACGTGAGGGTGTCACCGTTCCTGCGTGCTCYGGGTTTCTGGCTACGTTGCTGCTCATGTGAGTTTGATGGACTGGAGAGACCGCGGCTGAAGCCACCAGAGGATCTGTCCTTGTTCTGGTCATTGATGCCACTTGTTGTCTCTCGCTGGGTGGTGGAAAACAGCAATTCCTGAGACCCCCAACCCTGTCGGGGGTACAAAGAGCCACCAACTCATCAGTATTTATTGCTTCAAGGGACAGTTGTTGAGACCTACTTGCTTCAACCTGATGAGCAGAATAGGATCAAAGCAGATGGAGAAGATCTCAGTAAATCCCCTGCAGTCCCATCAGAGCAGGTATTAAAAAAGCAACATATCTGCACTGTGTTGGATGTTCCCCTAGGACAGGCTCTAGAAATGTCTTGTTCTCYCCAGTGATCGAGGAGAAAATGGACCATTTGAATGGAGAGACCCCATGTCACCCTACGCCTTTCAGAGATGGAGGTTGGTTTCTCCCAGGGATAGCTTGGGAACGAACGGCGATGTGTTCCTGCCAAAACAAAGGCATTCTCTTGGATACAAAACAGGAAAGCAAGTTAGCAAAACATGGCCCAATTAAACAAACCTAGATCACAACTAATTTCCTGTTCTGYATGTTTGATAACCTGAGGGTTAAAGGCAAACGTGCTTCCATCCTGTGACTTCCTTACGTTGTGTCCATGCCATGCTCCTTGCGGCTCCGTTCTGGGAAACCTCACGGCCAGAATGAGCAACCAGGCAGCSCCCCAGCAGAGCAGCCACAAGAACCACCTTGTTCTTGCCCCTCACCATCCTGTTCACAGAAAAGCTTCTAAGGTTACAGAACCCAAAGCAAGCGGGAGTCAGCCCTGCCTGGAAGCTTTATGGAATAGGAAGCGCTAGATAGGAAACCTCGGCCTTCAAGAAAAGCCTCTCCCATCCTCTGCCCTCCTCTCTACCCGCTCAGCCTTTTCCTCCAGCCTCTAGCACAAACAACTCTCTGCACTTCTACCCCAGTCCAGCTTTGTGACACATTATTAAAAAAAAACCCGTTTTTTAACAGCCTGAGAGAGACTTTTCTAGCTTCAATAGCCTTCTCCTTGCTTGTAATGCTTCCAAGCACACTGCGCAACTCTATAAACATTATTAACCATGCAAAACATCGTGCCCAAATAATAACCTTGAGCTGATCATTAGATGTCCATGGAGCCTGCAATGATGTGTTGGTAACAGATCATAAATTCTGCATTTTGGGATTCCTTCTGAAAAGAACTTTCCCCACGCTTTGTAGTTCATCTTGGGACTTAGGTTCCTGCATCTTGGAATGGACAGCACATCCCCTTGGCAGCAAGATTGTGAAACAAGCAATCCGCCCGGGCACCTCTCTTCATAAATCTACACTGATTCCAGGTCCTTCCATCTAGGCTGGTCTTAAGAGCTCTGTGCTGCTTTCCCTTGTGTCTTTTCCAATCTCATTGTGATGAGATGTGTTTTGGGCTCATGATCTCCTTTCTCTTTGCRACAGTCCCTCCACCTCTGGTAATTTTGATCCATCTCCGATTCTGCCTCCTTCAGCAAGTCGGGCACAAAACCTGACCTGAGTACCCAACATGGGTAACATGTGACAAATGTGGAGGGAACTCTCCCTCCCAGTGGCAGGCTGATTGCTGGGTGCTGCCTGGACTGCTCCTGATGCTCCGAAAATTTCATAGACGGCCAAGTTGGAGGCCTCTGTCCTTGGTTCTCCTGCACATCCTCAGCCAGCCTCTCCAACCACCTTCAAATCACATGTTGTTTGGAGGCAGAGTAGATTTTGGGGGGCCTTTAAAACTACAGGAGAACACTTAGCTCTCTTCTGATGGRGTCTGGCTGCTGCTTCCAAAGTCTGGTCTCCCCTTCTCTTTGCTGGATTGAAGAACTCCTCAACTTTCCAAACCTCCTTCCCAGACAGCTCCAAAGAAAGCTCCTCTTCACCCAGCTCCTGAAGAAAACTAATACAAGTGGCATCTTCGCATGCAGTCCCAAAYGTTCCTTTTCCAACTTGACTGAGGCACGAATGCCAAGAACGGCTCCCGTTCCGGTGATTCTCAGTGCCGTGCCCATGGGGTGATCTCTGCCCTTCCTGCTTTCTGCTGCTTCGGATACACCCAGTTCCCAGAGGGAGAAAGCCCTCGGAGACCGTGCCCAGCAGAGACATGCTCGTGGCTGGAGAGCGCGGCTAAGGCAAGCGTTAATTCCACTTACAGAATGAAATTGGCAGGAGAGCAGCTGAATTTTCCGTCCAGCTCTAAAGTGCTCTCAAAGTGATCTAATTTATCACTGCGGCAGCAGCAGCAGCCATTCAAATGCTCTCCCAGCTCTCTGGCTTTGCAATCAGGTGATAAGATGACTTCATGTCAGCAGACGGGGCCAAGTTCTTTGTCTGTCTCCAGGTCTTGGGTCCCCACCGAATCTTGCCGTTGCGCTTGGTCCTTTCAACCCTCTGCTATGCAACTCTGGCAGGCAAATGAACCCTGGGCAGGAGGGTTCAAACTGCCATAAAGGAGCCATCCCTGGTGTCTAGGTCTATGGGTTTGGGTCTTCAAGGAGCAAATGACACTCGTCATTGGGGGGCACTTGACATCAGAGGGTGTTAAGTGGCTCTAGGTGTGTCCTGAGCAATCGAGACTCATCCAGCCACATGATTTAAATTCTTTCTATGGTCGGCTCRAAGAAAGGGAATATTTTTTTTGTTCTGCATTTCATCTGACTAAGCTAAATATGCTACAGGGAGGCCTACTTATTTTTATTCTTTATAAATAGAGGCCAGAGGATTGGTTTGCATGTGGACCAGGTGGACATCCACTTACGGATAAATGCACAGATCCTTCTCAGAGAATTGCAAATCGCAGGAAATCACTGGTTAAGCAAATAGTAAAGCAAGTAAAAATCTGCTTTTCAATCTCTTCAAGCTCTGAATTGYGGCCACAGTCATTTTCAAAAGGCCAGAATTACTTTGAAATTGCAGATGATGTAGGAAGAGGGGAAAAAATAGGAAAATATGCTGAAATAAGCCACTTTGGACCTCACCCTATTAATTGCATTCAGTGCCAAAAGGAAACAAAACAGGGATGAAGAGAAACCTATATATATATATATATATATATATGCTTTAGCAAAGATATTTGAAAAAGCAGTTAAGAATTAGAAATATAGCTCCTGCCTGGTCCTTGCCAAATGGCAAATCTTCCAAAGGGCCTGTCTGCCATTCCCATGTCTCAATGTCTCATTCCAGGTCAGCTTACACCGCTGCTGTCATTAGTCCCCACTTCTTCGCACGAGGATGCTGGGGCCGCTCCTCTGCCCATGGCCTCGGTTCAGCAGCCGCTGTGCACCGAAGCCTCATCCAAAGCACCACAAGGAGTAGATGGGACCAGGAGGAGTAAAACGATGATCTTCCCGGGATCTTCAAAGGGATTCCAGGGCCTGTAGCTGTAGAATTTAAATTTGACTTGAGAATTTCCTTCTGGCTTGACATACCCTGCCTGATTTTACCCTGATAGGAGGGCTGCAGACAACCAAAAAAAAAGTGCTGCCCGCTGCCCCTATTCATTGCCAAGCACTCCCATCCCTGGAGGGGCAACAGATGAAAATGTGATCATGCATCTTTTAAATGACAGGTCTCAAGCATTTTAGCTGAGCCACACATTCTCCACTGGGACTTCCTCCAGAACGAGGCGGCGCGGAAGGGACGGAGAGCCAAGAGAAACGCTCTGCCAGGCTCCCCGCGAGGCCGCTCCGAGGCGGAGGAGGATGGAGCTTCCGGGAGAGGCAGGACTCGGCTCCGCAGCGGAGAGACGTTTTGCCAGAGCAGAGAACCGGGAAATGGCCGTTTCCTCTCCACCTTCTCTTGTTCCCGGGCTTCCAGGCACACTACGGTAAGACAAGCTACCCTCTGCCTTTGCCAGGATGTAGGAAGCGGGCAGAACCAGGAGCCTGGTTCTGCAGGGAGACAGCATGGTCTACAGCCACTCCTAAATCATCACGCTAACTCTAACAGGTTTCTTCAAACAGCTCCCAGGTGAAGAACGAGCCCTAACCCCCAAAAAGGGAGAGGGTTTAGACATGGTGACCATCATAAACTGCAGCTTTGAGTCTGAAAAGCTCCGTCTGCTGCAGACTCGGAGCCTCCTCCAGAAGCAGGAACCAGAGCAGAGGATGTGATTGACCACAGTGCTCGTGGCAGTGGCTGCAGCCAGAGCCAGAAGATGACAACGACTGTCTGTCCTCTCTGCCAGGCCTAAAGCCTCTGCTCCAGCCCCAGCTTGGGAGATTATTTCAGGCCCCAAATGTCTTGTGGGATCTATAGGGTCCAGGGGATCAGAACAACTCCAGGAAGCTGTTGTACACATACATGGTATACACTATGTCAGAAGAGGAGTGCATTGATACTTGAAACTCTTAGGGTGAGAGTCTTGTAATGCAACTGAGGGTGAGGTGGACACTTACCCTGGGCTCGCTATGAAGAGATTTAGGCACCTCAGGGCACAGTTCATCAAGCAAATGTCCGCTTACGGTGAGAGAAAGTCAGGCTGAGCYTGCTTGGCTCAGGCAATGCTGATGGATACGTTTTCTCATGCTTGGAGCCGCTGCTTCTACTCACCAGAATTTGAAACGGAACCACATCCACTGAYGGAAAAGAGGGAGCAGAAGCTACCCGGGGGTTGCCTCCTTTCCCTTCAGATTGCTAAGTTTCCTAACACAAGGCCCACCTTGGTCTCTCATAAGGCTGCATAGCTTAGGCAGGTGAGAAGCCTGGTCTGTAGCTACAGTTACATTAGGGTTTTAGCAAAATCTGGGCTCCTTAGGTGTTCTGCAGGACAGGTGGGAGAGAAGTCCTTGGGACTTTGACCTGGAATTTCTTCAGCAAGGAATTGAACATCTGCCTCTCCCCGGGTGTCTGCTGAGCACTCTCAGACAAGGCAGATTGCACTAAACAAGCTCAGGCAACATAAATGGGGAGGAGAGRGGACGTTTCTCTATGCACTTCAAGCGCTGCCATTCACCTCTTCGCTGAACCCTTAACAAGCTTGTGGCACCTGAACAGACCGCTCATCAGCACCAAGGGCACGGTGCTTCCCTGCCGTCTCCCGTCGCTCCCTGCACCATTTCAGCTGTCACGGGAGCTCTCCAGCGAGTCCTGCTCTGTTGTAGACGCTGGCAAAAGAAACRGCCTCCCTGCCCAGGCCTGATGACATCCTGAAGGGAGCCTGAGTGTGACTGCAATTACACGACTCCCGTCGCCTGTGTCTCTCTCTCTATGGACTGCCCCAGATGTGCAGGGCGCTCGCGCAGACGCGAGCGCCTGTTCCGGAGACAACCACAAGCGGAGAGGCGAGCGCGCCCTGCCCGCCTGCTCCGTTACCCCGAGGGGTGCACGCAAAGACCGGCCTGACTCCGGCCGCAGGGACAACCTCCGTGTGTTCCACATAAGCCTTGAACGACTTCAGTCCTCAGGAGTGGCTTTTGGGGGTAACTGATGGCATCTCATCGCCTGACTTATGATGTACTGTGGTTAATCCATGCAAAGGACCTCGCTTTGGTGGCCCAGCTCACCTGGGGACTGTCTATCTTTTATACTAAGAGGAGAGGAAGCCTCTTCTTTGTGCACCACCGGGTTTCATTTAGCCCAATCCCAAGCAGACCCAAGGGAAGTAGAAAGTCTTTCTGCCTTCAGCAAACTGGGAAGTGCCTCTTTATGAAAAACCAGCTCAACACGTGGGCAGCTCTGTGTTCACCCAAGTTCCTGCGTACTTGAGAACAACCCCTGCCCTCAAAGATAAATATGTTTGAGACCAGTTTCTAACTTGTTTATAGCTCCCTCAAACAGCATCCTGTGCCCTGTGGACACACGGGCCAAAACTCCCAATCTAATTTCTCCTCTGACAAGAAATAGATAGAGAGGGGTGACAGTGCTGTGATAAATCACTTGTTTAGTGAGGTTTTTGTCCCTGCCGCACAGGACGTCCTCGTAAGCACACTAAAGGAACAAGACTCAGCCCAAGGCAACTCCGTTTTATGGGATCTTCTGGGTATGTGTAACAAGGTTAACTCGTCAGGGGTAAATGCAACAGCATCAGCTCTGCTCTTCTTCTGTGACCTGTGCTGCAAAGTGCAGCCGCTCCACAAAGACGAACAGAAGGGCTGGAAACGGGGGTCCTCCTTCAGGAAGAAGAGCGTGCTGGGCGTTTGGTTTTCTTTGGAGAAGTCAGAAGTCAACGGAGGAGGAACAAAAAGAAGTGGAAAACCCTCCATGCCCACCATGGACAGGAGGAGGAGTGATGGGCTCGAATTAGCGTAGGTGAGCCCCRTAGTAGAGTGGGAGAAGTGCTGGAATATAGAGGATACCGAACGCCGGAGTCAGGCAGGACCACTTCCTACGAATCCTGTTCCTCGTAGGGGAGGCAGAAGCACAGGGAGCATCCTCTGCCCTTTGCAGAGCTTCATCTATTTTTTAATAGCTTCCACTGGATTCTCCCAGTTCCTCCCAGGCACTTCTATGCATTTCTTCCTCTCTCTTTTGCCCATCTCTTCCCACATCCTGCATTTTTTTTTTTCCCTCAGCCATTACCAATTAAAAAGAAGAGCTGTAGCCCTCCCACCCTAATGACCATCCGCCCTCCAAAAATCTGCTCTTAAGTGTTTACCATGCTGGACACTGACTGTTACATGCCCAGAAGATATGGGGGGAAAGCGGAGGGAAGAGGGTCCCTTGCCCTCTCCTAGTACCTCTCTCTGTCCCCTGAGACACCTCCTGATGGCCACCACAGACCTGTGATGGCTGGAACAGGCAAGTTTCACAGCACACCTCCTTTCTTTATGTTTAGAGGTGGGATATGGGGAAGCAGCACCAGGCTGGGCCTGCATATAGGGGTAGCCAGCTGGGAGAGACACAGCGACCGGACGGATGACACGCGCAAGCTCAGAGCTGGAGCTATCCCTAAGACACCCAGTAGAAATGTACTCATCTCATGATGATTCCCCACTTATAATTACACTGAGACCTGACAATCCACCAGGCTTAGTTTAGTATTTCTGGTGCCCCAGTTCTTTAGTCATGTGACGCCTAACATGAAATCTATTAAATCACACTAAAGCTTCTACCGTTCAAGACTGCAATTTCAACAAGAAAAGGAAATCCAGAGGAGCTGTTGAAGGACGACTACGCTACAGCAACCGCCGTCATCTGACATTAGCCACAGAGTGTGTATCCGTTGTGGAGTTTTCCCATGTAGTGCTGATGAGACTGGATTTACTGTAGACCTTGGCTGCCCTAAGTCATGCGCACTCTTCTCATCCATCTGGACCAATACAACCGGTACAGTCTGCTCTGGTTTTCCTGGGGAAATAGTGAGTCTCCTCTCTYGATTCTGGGAAAATAAAGACTGCCAAGGACCTGCAATGAAGATGGCAAGCCACACTTTGCACACAAGATACCATACGAGGTGGTGTATTGCTCAACCCACCTGAGCTCACTGCCGGGCCAATGACTTTAGATGTCCTCAAGTGTGTAGGAGAGCGTGCTTGGTGCTGTGGGCAAGCGCCAGCGGAGCGAGGGCATTGACAGCCAGGCTCACCTTGATGACCTTGACACAGCTAGATTCCTTTCCAAAGGGAAGACAGTCACGCACAACTGCTGCTTAAAGGAAGTTAACTGCAAACCTGCATGGCTTTTCTGTGTCTGAAAGATGTTTTCCCACATTATTATATTTTTACACTCGCTATATTGTGAAAACACAGTTCATCAAACATGCAGCTGATTTTCAAAAAGGCCTTCCTGGCATTCCATGTAATACTGAAAGCCAATATGTATCTGCTTAAAGCTGTTGAAACAGCTCATCAGAGACTGACTTGTCTGAGGAATGGTATGCAAACTGGAGACAATCTTCCCATATCTATGACAGGATTGGAGCGGAGGTTTTCTACACACATGTCATTTTCCCCCTAAATTTGTCATTTGAAAATGACAGAACCCCTTGTTCCGAGGTTGCCTACACAATCCAGGCCTGGAGAAGTTTCCCGAGTCACTCTTAAATCAAGAATGTATCCGAGTTCATCCGGAAAAGATATTTTGGAGAAAGACCCCAGGGAGGAAGTCAATTGACTGTTTATAGATGCTTAAAATACAGCCAATTACATTTCAGCCAGGCACCCAAAGCTCTCTTTGCTGTCAGTGAAGGTAATGGGTGCAGGTCATGTCATTCTAAAGTAGGCATCTGAAACAGCTTAAATGAATCTTACATAAACTCCATTCCCGAATGTAATTTAAAGATGTAAAAAGATAGCAAATATATTGCTTCCTGTAGGATATGTTCTCCTGATAGATTTTTTTCTTGTTAAATGTTTGAATCATATTTCCAGCCTGAAATTGCTTAAAATCTTTCATCCTTGAGTCTTAGTACATCTCTGCCTGAGAGATTAACTATTCCTCCATTCAGATTCTTTGCCAGGTAGCTAAGCAGCGAACACAGTCAAGTAACTTCCCAAGCTTTTCCTTGAACTACTTCTTTTGGTTTGCATGGTAAATCCCAATATTTCCTGGAAGCTGCCCTTCTAATATGACATTTATTAGCGTTTTTATTTGTTTGCTGTGGAAAAGCAACGTTGAGAATACGGAAGAAGGAGTGTTTGTTTCCATTGCTTGGAAAAAGCAGCATTCGAATTGAATGGCCACCAYAAGAAAAATCCACCCAAAAGCTTACAAAATGGGTGCAGAAGGCCCAAGAAACTCTTTACTTGTTCAAGAAAAGGACTTGCTGGCAGATAGGAAGCAAAGGGCTTCTTGCACAAGCACAGGTCTGAACGCTAATCACGTGTAACGTCTTCTGTCCCCTATAACAGCCTGTGTCAGCATCTCCAGGCACCTCATATGTCCACGACTTCAATGACATTTTCAGATTTTCTAGCATCTGCCCTTGGTTTGATTTGGGTGAGCGCTTTAAGCTTCACCTCGAAGTCATGCTCACGCGATGACAAATCGTTCTGGTTGTCTGCGGTAGCTGGGAAGAGCTGGGCTGTTTCTGCCGAAGTTTCCGAGTTCTTATCCATCCCAAACTGAAGGGAAAGCCACAGCACAGCGTTGGGAAACGAGCTCAGTCTGCAGTTAGTGAAGTCCGCTTGTCTCTGCAGCATTAGGCAAGCTGTGAACCAGCAGCACAACCCAGACGTGAAGTGAACTTTGCGTCTTTAAAAACCATGTGCGCAGAGGGATCGGGCGTGAGGAATAACGAAGGGTTTGGAGGAGAGACAGCAAGATGCCAGGCCTGCTGAGGAGCTGGTTTCCATGGAGACTGCCTCATTTAGCCCAATAAGGGTCAGGCAACCCTTGATGTTCAAGTTAATTTAATTAAATAGGTGGGAACAATGAGCAAAATAAATTGGCACTGACTTCACTCTGGGATGCTGTTGCTCTGGCCTGGCAGGACTCATGTTGCTGTGCTTTGATTTGGCAACCCAACCATCACAGAGCCATTCAGAAGCCAAGGCGACCATGGGAGAGGAGGAAAACAGGGAAAGAAGATCCGAGGCAGAGGAAATCACCCCAGGGACATGAAGCATCTGTCACTCCTCAACCATCCACGCGGGTGCCCCAAGAGCCTCCCCTACTGGGGTTGCTTCCAGCTGCACCAGGCTGAGCCCTTGGTGATGCRGCTCTGTCTCACCTCTGAAGCTGAAATGTGGATAAAGCAAAGCTGGCGGTGTAATTATTCTTCCCTGTCAAACATTGCTCTTGGTTTGCTGTCCACAGACAGCTGGAGAGTGATGAATCCTTTTGTGTTTGCAGCAGCCTTGGATTTGCTCCAGGAAAAGGTGCTAAAAGGCGGGGACGTTTTGCATTAATGTGCCCTGTTGGTATGGATTTCCCTGATGCTGCAGCTAGGGAGGAGGTAGGGGCTGCTCTGGAGTGAAAGAGCAGTTAGAGCCCAAGCTTGAAAAGAGCTCAGGGCTGAAAACGTGGATCTTCAGCATGGAGAATTGATGCTAGGCACTCAGAGGACACTGCCAAGCACCCGGAAAATGCTATATCCTATGGAAAGCCTGTTCTTAATGGCTTCAAGTGCTTTCTTTGMCATAGCAGGGTCAGCTGAGGACTTTACATCAAATATGTGTCCCCACTGACCATCTCCTTGCTGGACTGCTGCCTGCAGCTCTTCACCTCCAGTCTGCGTGTATGCTCCCTATGGAAGGGTTCAAGCTGCCATCTGCTTCTCCTCTCCCTTCCTCCCCCTTCATGCATCTGACCTGTGATAGCAGCTTCGGCTCTAGTCGCTACCGTAACACAGAATAACAGCATCCAAAAAATTGCTGAGCTTGTAACGAATCTCTGGAGATCCCTTAGTGTAAATGTCCTGCTCAAAGGCAGGGTGATGAGCTAGGGCAGGTTACTTGGGACCATCTCCGGTCAGATTTTGAGTATCTTTCAAGGATAGARCCTCCACAGCCTTTCTGGGCAACCTTTTCTGGTGTTTGATCATCCTCATAGCAAAAAATGCTTTTTTAAAAAAATTTTATTTTAAAAAGAATGTCAATTCATGCCCATTGCCTCTTGTCCTGTCACTGGGTACCACTTAGAATGGTCTGGTTCTGTGTTCTTTACTCCCCCTCAGCAGGTATATATACAGATTGATAAGATCCTATTCAAGCCTTCCATTCTGGTTAAAAACTCAAAGGTCTCTTGGCCTCYCCTCTTATGCCAGATGCTCCAGTCCTTAATAATCTTTGTGACCCTTCACAGGATGCATTGCTGTGCATTGATACATCTCTTACTGGGTCCCCAGGACCGGACACAGCACTCCAGGTGTGACCTGCGCAGAGCCGAGGGGAAAGATTCATTCTGCTGGCATCGTTCATCCCAAAGCAGTCCAGGCTGTTGTTGACCTCTTCTTCTGCAGGGACACATGGCCGCATCTCATCCTCCAGGTCCTCCTCGGAAAAACCGCTCTCCAACCAGTCAGCCCCCAGCGTGTCCCGCTGGCTGAGGTTATTCCATAGCGCAGGACTTCACGCTTCCCTTTCTTTGAAGCTCATGAGGTTCCTGTCAGCCCATTTCTTCAGCTGGGCCCCCTACTTCAGAAGCCCTGGCCTGGGGCAGAAACATTTTACCTGGGACGTCACAAGCTCTAGTGCATTATTTAGCCGACTCTTTTGGCCGATTAGGACCGGTGTCTGTGGCAGAGTCACAGGAAAAGTTCTTCTGCTTGCATTTCTCATTTAAAAAATACTTTTTAAAAGTCTCTTTTCTTATTCTTTTCCAAATTAATTCACTGACTCTTTGCCTTTTTTTGGTTTTTTTCCTTTTTACAAAACACCATAACTGTGCCTGTCACTTTTCAACGCACACCAAACAGCAAGGTCCATTTTCTGATGCTTTTACGATTTGATTCAGAGAAGTACCATATACGCAATGCGGTCGCCTACTAGTCTGCATACACGGAGCTGTATTTGTGAAGAGCTGACCCAGAGCACAGAGCTCATCCAGGAGGGCTGCACATTGRTCACCGAAGTCTTTGCAAAGCGAAGCTTCTTTTCTTTCCTCCAGCCCTAAAACTGAAACAAGTAGAAGAAATTATCAACCGTGGACAAGCRTTTTATTTCCAGCAGCCCCCAGTGGCAGCTGCAGGTATCGTGTGCTGGAAAGCGCCCTTTAGAGCTGATCAGATTTACACTGATGCATATCTCGGTGTTGACTACGCCAGGTGTATTTTTAAGATCCTTATGGGTAAAATGGTCCCCACAACTCCCAGCAGAAGTGACTCACAGGTCCTACTCCAAAGCACTGCACCCATCAGCCCGTACCAGGCACAGCACAATGCCCTGGGCCACAACAGGACATCAAAGCGGTAGCACTTTGCTACTCCCTACCTCCATCCTCAAAAAGGCATTGAATTGATACCTGGCAGGAAAAAAACACCAAGAAAAGTGCACAAAGCATAAGAGGACAGGCAGGAAACAAAATTAAAAGCAACAAGAAGCGAGGAGAGCTGCTTTCCTGGTGGGAACTGTTGAGAGACGTCACTTTGGGAGCGATGAGCACTTTGAGACCTTCCCAGCAAAACACTAAGGCACCTCCTCAAATTTAGGCGGCTGTTGAGTCCCACAATAGACGAATTATTAAAAAAAAAAAAATTAAGGGGGGGTTCTCACAATATCCAAGTGCGCCACCCCCCTGCTCTCTGCTCTATATTCAGAAAAATGTAATACATTAATTAATTAATTAGCGAATTGGATAATTTTGGAAAGAGTCTTAGAATATCCGTTGCTGAAAGACAGACAATTTGTTGTCAGCCTCTCACCAATTTGCCTACGACAACTTCCTCTGGGTACAGCCACGCTCATCTAAACAAATAATGGTGAGTAAACGCAAGGCTCGAGTGAACAAATAAGAAAATYGGTGCCTAGAGGAATTTGTGCTTTGCTACAGATGCACCAGGTGAGCCTAATCCGAAGCCTTTTTCTCCTCGAGGCTGGGGAAAATTTCTCCTGGGAATTCAGAAAACTTGAACGCTGACCCAACCTCAGCAGTGTTTTAAAAGATCAAGGGCCAGGAGTCAATTGAGGAGATTTCTGTGGGCTGTTTCCCCTCGGATACAAGAAAAGCAGTCGTGTCAATGCTGTCTGCACTGTCAGTAAGATGTAAATGTCGTGCAGCATCRCAGAGGTGACCATGTTAGAGCAGCCCTGGGGTTTCCTTGCAAAGAATCTTAGCAATTGCCCATTTCTGTGCTGCAYTGGATATATTTTCAGATGTCAAAATTATAAGTCTAAATATATTTATATTTTCTAGAATAATTTTGAGTTCGGAGATACTTCACTTTTCAAAACACCAATTTTAAATGATCTAGAAGGTTCAGAAATATTCCCCAATACAGAGGATTCACATTTTTTAGGGAAASAGGCTATTTCCCCGGGCAGCAATAACACAGGGACTTTCAAACTGTTTCAAAAAGACATTATTGATGACAGAGTGTCCCCTATAGAAATGCAATTCTAATTGACCACTGCACACAGTAAAGTTACTGTGAGGCTGTTGGCATGAGATGCACTAGAATACTCCACTGTCAGAGCGATGTGTTTTAAGCCCAAGTGTTCCTAGGACATGACTCAGCTTCTGCATCACGAAGTTGTGTAAACATTTAAGGGCCTTACATACCCTCAAYATTTGGGAAGAGCTCCCTGTGCTGCCCTGGCTGCACAGTTGCAAGCACGACATGGTAGGGAAGCTGCCTGGCCTGTGTTTGATCCTGTGCATCAGTTCCATGTGCACAAAGGCATTTTATAGGTGCTGTGCAAAGGAATTGGTGCCTTACCTGTCCAAGACATCTTGGAGGTCCTGCCCCACGACACTCAACTGCAGCTGGTCCCACCTAGGACAGAAGAGCATGGTTCAGAYCCCTGGTTATAAGAGAAGCTCTCCTAGAACTCAATACTAAGGAACCAAGTTCTCTGCCGTATCGATAGACAGGAATTAGCAGGTCTCCATGCTAGTGGTGTGAAACAGGGTGAAGTCAGCGGGTATCAAGTATCTGAATTTTAAATCTTCCATCCATCTGTATCCCTGGACCTACGTCCAGAAGGAAAACTATTTGGGGCTGAGACCAGAGTGAGGGTCCCTATGTCACCGTGGTGTCCGTGAATCGGTGCCATCTGCCGCACAACGCACACGGGCCCGTGACGCTATTAGCAGTCCAAGAGGCTGAGGGGTTTGAACACACGCTGCCAAATTAGTTACAGAAATGTAATCACATCTATACACCAGAGAGGCTGCTCACGGCTGACGAGCACGAGGCGTGTGAGCACTGGAGATACGCAGGAATGCAGATGGACTGGGACRCATCTCTAAAGTAGTTCAATATTAATTGTGGGGAGCAGCCCCTGGCCAATTCAATTACTAGTGCTGGGGTTAAGCCCTCTAGTCTACTAGGTTTAGGGAAGTTCAACAATCGCCACTTCATATCCTCCAGCATTACYTGAGGAGCAGAAAGTATTTCATTATCTTTGTTATAGAGAAAGATCTTTTTAAACGCAGACGAACCTGTTAAAATGCCTGTCTTGCCTCAGAATACCCAAGTCAATTGTCTCCCTTTTCGAGTGAGTCTGTATCACTCCTAGCATTCCTCTTATCCCTTGTTGAAATCATAATAATAAAAATCTTTCTTAATTCCTCCAGACAGAGAACTGCATCACATAACTGCCAATTTACCACTCACAGCAGAGACTTCCACAGGAGATGTAGTCAAAGAGACCACCTGCACCTCCTGATAGGGTTTGAGGACAAACARCACTGTTTGGATACCCAGTCTGGGTATGAAACAGCCTTTTAAGGATGGTCTCAGTGAAAGGAGGAGTCCTGAAGAATCGCACTGTGTCTCTTGGTTCTCCTTGCGCAATCCCCATTAATGGTCTTTGCATCTTGGCATCTGGTTATGATGCTCTTGGGGGTATAATGAAAAGCAGCGAGGAGAGCAGGTGAATGGTGTCTGAGGCTCTTGTCTATTAAGGAATGGGACAGTATTTGACACGTGGCACTTAAGAAAATATAACCAGAGTACAGAGGAAGGGGTTGGGACGCATCCCGTGCAACATGATCAATCCAAGCCAACAGACACACACACACACACATATAGAGTAAGATGCTTTATAGGGCAACAGAATCAGCATTCACTTTACATCTGACCTAGATTGCTAATGCGATGAAACCAAGGACCCAAACTCTGCAGAAAGGGCACAGTGACCAATGCACTGCTAGGGCAACGGCATACTCACGTCAGCCCCGTATCCGCCCCAGTGTGTGATCTGAAAGGGGTCAGACATCAGGTTTGGGGCATTTTCTGTGCTCAGCCAAGTCCTTTAGAAAGCAGCTTCACAAGAGAGAAAGGAAAGGATCCAAAAAGTGACTCAAGTGAGGAAGAATTAGTGACTCATTAACTCTGAGGTTCAAGAAGAGACTTTCCTGGTCCTGCAGAACATGGCAACACACACCTTCTACCAACCCAGCCTATTTTAAGGAGCAGCAGAAATCATCAAAAAGAGGGTGAAAAAAACCTTTTCCAGATGAACTGATCCCTCCTAAAGGTGGAAATTGCATAGCAGAAAAGCGATGAGAAAGCACAGCCCACCACGGGGACCTGGTGATAGTTATCATTGACCAAGACCCTCTGAGAGGAACAACCAGTCCCTATCTTTCGCAGTCCCCATTCTTCAAAGTCTCGAGTCAGTCCCAAAGCACCAGATCTGAATTAATTGCTGTGGTTATTGTTCTGCTAGCCGAGGTCAGGCTAACCCAGGCGCTCCAATTGATGGATTGAATCATTCTTCAAATTCCAGCAGCCCCTTGAGTAGGTCTCCATTGACTGYATGAGGGAGTTCACACATCCAGCACACAAAGAGACAACTTCGGCTGGGCAAATAATGTCAGGTTTTTTCCTGAGCAACCTGCGTGTGTCCCCTGATTCTACAGAACGTTTAAGGCATCTGTGTTTAAGTTGTCTACATTTAGCAAGATTAATCCCTCCTCAGATGCAAAACGCTGGAGTCCTCACCCTTCTGAACGTATCTGCTGTATTTTCGCAAGGAGTCAGAGGAATAAAATGAGAATGAGTCATGAAGAACCTTCTTGTAACGCATGACACGGAGGGGCACCCCATTCAGCACAGTCATTGGCGTGGCAATGCCAAAATCAAAGCAGCAGACAGTACAAGCCATTACCAGTTACTTATGAGTGGGATCCAGGTCTACGGATCCCACCTGTATTCCTCATCTGGTATTATATCCACGCAGAAATGGATAAATTATGTATATTCGTTAGGGCATACCAAACAGTAGCTGCCTAAATGCCTGTCTGTAGAAATATTCCTGCAGGAAGAGTTGCTTTCTGCACCACATGAGCATCCGCACATGAAATTGCACCAGATTAAATGGAATAGCAAAACTATATTAAAAAAGAGTATTAAAAAGATACATCTTTGTGTTAAATCAAATCTAATTCTGTATTTGGTGACTTGCTTCAGATCCCCAAGCTGCAGCGGTTCAGTGTCTGCTAGCCAGATCTGGGCAGATACCTGAGACATTTCTGTTCATGGCACGGTGAGATTGCCTTTTCCCAGACCWGTTTATCTGTATTTTAGCTGCTGAAATGGTATATTAAAGATTGTCCATCTGTTTATACAGAGCAGTTTTCTTTGCTGGCTGAATTCAGTGATTGGAGGGACAGAGAAGCTTGAACTCCTGGACTTTGCCTTGATTCTGGAGTCTCTGGGCCAGGACATGGGCTTCTCACAAGCTGGTATATGCAACGCTTCTCTGGAGATGCTCTTAAAGCTGGACATCAGCCTTCAGGCCCGTATAGGAGATGGAGCAGGGTGCTGTCACCAAGCAGTTTTAGCAGCAGTTKTACCAGGGTTTTTATCTCTCCAGTGGTTTTCTTCATTGCACACAAACTTGCAGCACTTTCCCTTGCAATGTTTTCAGAGCCAGCCCAAAGCTCCCTGATATGTTTGTAATGAGCCCCATGTATGTATAATTTAGGATGTGTTTAATCTCTCTGCCTCTGTAATAAAAAATTTACCAGTTTGGTTGGTTTGGGGCTTTTTCTCAAATATCGTCATTTTTGTTTTTTCCAGACTGACCCAAGAATCTCATGTGGTTGAGTCAGGCTGCTTCAGCAAGGATGAGGAGTAATTGATGCACCGAAGCTGATTACCTTTGTGGGGCCGAGATTGCATCTCTCTTATCCCTTTTTTGCTCTTTTTTTTTTCTTGAAGTCCTCTCTGCACAGTTTGTTTTTATCCAGCCTGAGATGGATGGTGCGGGGATTTAATGAGGTCGTGTTTTCCCACCAGTTCCATTTGCAGCCATTTAATGTTCAGCTCTGAGTGGTAGAYTGAGTTAAAGGCTATTTAAAAGTCTCTGATGCAGACAAGCATTCTGCCCAATTTTGGTTCTTTTACATATTTGTTAATGAGCATCTCCAGGGTGAAGGTGAAGCTCGTGGTTCATTTCTTGGAGGAGCCAGTTTGACACTCCTGGATTATGCTGTGGCCGCTCAGATATTCTGAGATCCTTCTCTTGCGATGCTTARCCTGTTCAAACACTGCGTAAGGGTAAAACTGTGATCATGGCATCGTCAGTGCTGTGATAATTCATATAAATGTGCTCTTCTTCTGAGGCTGAAGCAGAGGCACGGAGGGTAAGAGGGCTCCTACTCAAAGAGGGTGATTCCTCCTCTACTGCTCATACAGGGGGAAACTTGGGTTCAAGTTTCATCTTACCCAAAAACAGACCCAAAAAGAAGATTTCTACTTGGTCACTTGCACAGGCTGCAATTCCCTTACTAAATGGAGATGTCAGGAGCCATTAGGTACCTGTCCTGGTAATTACACACATGGCCGGGGGGCAGCTCCATTTTGGCGAGTTGGGCGATGTCTGCATTTCCAGCACGTCAACCCCTATCACTTACTGTGCAACCTGCAGGGCTTTTTACAGATGCTCTGAGAAAATACGCAGGAAAATTAATTCCACACAGGTCTGGGGGCAAAGCCTATATACACGTTGTATGTTGTCCTTCCCAGCACTGGCAGTCATGGACTTCCCCAGGAGGTCACAAGCTTTGCTGTTAAAACCACGGCTGTCTCTCACGGGCACCTTCAACCCACTGATGGTTGCACCATGTGCCACGGGTGTCTCCTTGACTCAAATTTGTGGGCAGAGCCCAACCTCATCTGCTGTTTCATCACACGAAGAGCGTACCAGCAAGCAGCACTCAACCCACCTCAAAGACAACKGCAGGCTTAGGGTTGCAGGCAACATCCCCAGATCCTACACCCCAAACTGTAAGGGACTTCAAGATCACCACGGTGCAGTTGATAGGCCAAGGTAGGCTCCTCCAGTAAGGCAGGTCAGAGGACACTTCTAGACACATTTCCCTGTTCAGGGAAACACCATTGACAGATGCTCTGTACGAAGTCTAGTTACCAGCACTCAAGCTGCACGTGCTCCCCACTCTCTGCACAGAATGACAAAAAGAATTGCACATATTAAGGCCCCCATACGTATCCTACAAGAGAGTCAAGGTTGTGAAAGCAGCAACCGCCATTCCTAGGAACCATAAGGAACCATAAAGGAAGAGCTCTCTGCCTCATCCCTCTGGACTAAGTACTGTTGAATAAATTTTACTCTAGGTTCACTTCTGGTTACTGTTAGGTATTCCTTTTCTCCGTCAAAACCTTTTTATTCCCTGGGAATCTCAGCAAGGCTCTTSATTTATTAATATTGCTGATTAAATTTCACAGTCACTAATGTAAATATTCCAAGAGACTTTCTCTCTTCCCACTGCTTAAAACRTGCAGGCCGTGCACTTACACACACATCCTGTATATGAATTAAAAATGACTAAATCAGACCTGCTTGCACTAACCATGCTCAAGAAGGGCTTTTATTCCGAAGGGGAAGATGCATCCCGAGCCATTCCATTGCTCCCTTTGCTACTGCTCCATGCCAGCAGTGTCCGTCAGTCCATCCTCTCTCCTCTCCTTCACCATCAACTATTTCTGCCCGTCTCTGTTACAGAAAGAGCGGCCTTGTTTTCACCAGCATACTAAAAACCATAAATCCTGATATAAGTATTGATCTCAGCTTCAATATCATCTGCCAAACACTAGCATGGCTTAAACAAAGCAGAGCACAGACACGGTGTGTCACTTCTGCTCCTGCCACAGGGAGGTACAGCAAGATGGAGAAAAGCTGATATTGATTCAGCTCTGCTAGAAAGCCCTTCCCCTTCCTGCATTAAGGGCTAATTTTAGGCTGGGATGATTTGATAATGTGGTTACGTTCATCATGCAGATCGCTCCGTTTCCCGTTCAAGGATGCTGGACATTAGGAGCAGGGCTCCTGTTGCTGCCCATGGAGCAGAGCCGCAGTGGGCAGCAGCAGGGCTATCGCACCTTGATATCATCCAAGCTTCATCTTGGGCCCTTCTCCTTCTGCATCTGTGTATCTACCTCTCCTATTCTGTCCCCATCTCCCACTCTGAGGAGCTGAAAGGAAAAGTGGSATTCCCAGAGCATTACCAAGTTGCAGTTCCCTACAGATGTGTCTTCAAACCTTCAAGCTTAAGAGGTTCTCCAAAAGCCCTCCATCAGTGTGAAAAATTCCAATTTAGTACCAAACTAGCACCAAAATGTGCCAAGCCTCCTGCTCGCTGGAACTGGGGCACCTTCAACATGAGTAGAGAGCCCACAACAAGGGAAGTTCTGTTCCCCCCTGTCTTCAGCAGCTTCAGSCTTTGGACATCCTGAGGCCAGGGACCACGCTTGGGTTGGAGGTGCCTGTGCTGCCCAGGCTGTGGGGTGAACTGAAGATCATGGTAGGAAGGAACAGAAGGTACTCAGGCTCTGCCCTGGAAACACCGGGATCCACATGCAGAGCAAATACTGCGAGGCCGGAACTGATGCCAGTGAATCCCTGATTAACTGGAGCAGCCAATGCTCTGTTGGGAATCATTCCCCAGAAAGGAAACGCAAAGCACTACTTGAGATATTGCTCAATGGGAGGAAGGAACGGAGAGTAGCTCGTCCCAGCGGAGAGGAGGATATAGAGCAAGCATGATTTTCCTCGCCCCGAAGGAGATTTCAGCAGTAAGCAACATTAGTCACTGCAGGACAACTCACAATCTTCTCCACAGGCTCCTGGAAGCAGCCGAGGAGGACGATGCTCCTGTCTCACCCAGACCAGCATCACATCCCAGAGGCTGCAGAGCTGCGGCCGCTCTCCTCCGTACGGCTCTGCCTGACACTGGGGTCTGGTGCCAACCCAGTGAGTCACCTTCTCATCAAGTCCTGCCTTAAATGACAGCGCAGAGCCTTGATGCTGTCTGGTCTGAGGAGGGCGAGGCTGTTGGCACAAGCCCAGGCACCGGCCCTGCGTGTATCCAGCAGAAATACTGCAGATTGCCCAGAGCCAGCAAGGGAATTAGCGATGATGGAAGGGCCGGGGCTGGGTGGGAGCCAGCAGGGAAGGATGCTGAGAGCTCCCAACCATCTCACACAGAATCCACCAAGGAAAGGAACTGAAATGGTGTGGGAAGAATCGCACTCGATTTGACACGTTCACCCCAACCCTGCTGCCCTCCCCACCACTTTCCCACTCAGTTCCAGCCCTTCACCCCCAAATGGGGCTTCACAAGCCTCGTTTTCCCCTTCAYACCAGGGTTTGCCAACAAGCAGCAAGCCCCTCACAGACACAGCCCTGCTCCTCATGGCTCATTCTCCCAACGGTCGGCACGTAGGCACCAAACCCCAAGGACGGCACCCGAGTTTGCTAAGGCCCTGGTGCCCTCAAGGACGCTCAGGGGTGCCCAGGGTCTGGAGGCAAAGGTGGGGGCCAGGGGCAGCACCGGTGGCTTGGGGACCCGCTGCTGGTGCTGCCCTCCAGTGCGACACAAGCGGATTGGGCTGCTCAACACCGCACACATTCAGATTCCTGTCTATCCTGAAGCGTCCTCTGGATTCCCGTGCTTTCTCCAACTTCCTGCTGCTCATTTAGCCCTGGACTAACAAGAGTGGCTCTGCAAGCACCATCCCATTTTTGCAGAGCTTTTAGAAACGTGGCTTGGGAATACCAAAAACCAAAGGAGCACCAGGATGACAGGAGGCAGGCGGAGGACACCACGTCAGCAGAGCCTCTGTCTGGTGGGCACCACATTGGCGTAGAGGCTGTGGGACCGGAGTGGTGTCATGAGAGGCATTTGGTAGCCAGGGCTCTGTCATGCCCAGTCTTTGGCAACCACAAGCTTGAACATTAACCCCAGGGTCAAGTTTTATAAGCGCCATCCTCCTCTGCTCCCACTTTGCCCACCTGAGACAAGTTTTGTCCCTACACGTGGGGACTTTTTGCAGAGTTTCAGCTCGTTCCACTGAGCTGCAGTCTCAGCCAGGCCTGGCGTCRTCTCCAAGCCTAACTGGATTACGTTAATGTTTCAGGAAACGGTACCAAATGCTCCAAGTACATTCACTATTCCATCTTTGTCCATTAATCAGCCAGACCCACAAACTTTCACCCTGCTCTGTGATTCTTCCTCCTCCAAAGTTCCATTGAGCAGCTAAGTTTGCAATTTGATCTAGGAGTGCTTAATTATCATTACTGACAGAGCATCATATGCTCCTAATTTGTGGAAATGGCTTCAGAAGCAAGTGTCKTCTTCAAGGATGAAACAAATCTGCTATCCTAGCTCTTCAGACATGGCAAAGAAGAACACCCTAATGTAGAATATCTTAAAGTGCATAATTTGAGTCACCCTCCCATTAATATTTCTTCCAGTTTCAAATGGGGTCAATAATTGTTGGGTATCTCCTTCCAGCAAGGCTAGATGTCAGCTTGCAGGCGCTGTGCACAAGGAAGCAACTCCAAGTAGCTGTTCCTTGTGGGAATTAGGGTGATCAAACTGTCTAGAAATCTATCCCAGCTGGTCTAAATTTGTACCTCTGCTGAGAGGCCATTTGGGAATGCAGAGCTGTGTGTCCAGACARGCCTGGATAGCAGGCGCTTTTCTCTTTAACACCCATTAATTCTGATTTTCCCAACAAACGGCTGGCTGAGCACAGCCTGTGCCAGTCGGGGAGAGCTCAGGAGTGTGCAGGGAAGTAGGCAGAAGATGGAAGGAATCAAGATCGCAGCTCGGTTAAGATCTGAATTAGCGCAACAGCCATCACAGCTTGAGCTGCAAAGCATGGATCACTTTGCGGCTTTGATGCTGCAATGTCAGGGAACCTATCCCAAAGCCTGGGCCATTCCTGCCACTGTTGCTGTCTTTTAGACAATCCTTGTAGTTTTCTCTACAAGCAAAAGTGTAAAAAAAACCTTTCCTCGTTCATCTCTCTCTGTTTCCAAAAGCAGATACTAAGGAGAGAGTGGGAGAATGGAGGAAGATTCCTTGGCAGAATTTGCCACCGTCCAGTGACCTGTGGCTCAGGGATTTCCTGGGATGGTATCTTCAGGTTTAATGGTCCTTGATGCATTTTTCATGCATTAATTTGTCCAGCTGCTGTTGGAATCCATGCAGACCCACAGCCTCCACAGTATCCTCATAACCCTCATGCAAAGTCAAGTATTTCCTTCCAGCTATTTACATAATAAAAAGGGAAAAAATGGAAACCAAACAAATATGATATGATCAAAATCTCTTTAGGTTCTCACGTGCAAGTAGGAACACTCCCGTTGGTGTTGCTGCTGCTATTACACATGCAAAGCCAGGAGATGCTATCATGAGCAGGACCCTGGGGATGCTGAAGACATGTGAAAAGCCAGGCACAGAAGAGGAAGGCTGCTCCAGGCCAAAGCCAGCTTGTAGCTGTCCCCATATCTCCATCACCGATGTGGAGATGCCCAAGATCATCCGATCAAAAGCTTCCATGCCCTGCAGGGTGGTGCTTTCTCACACAGCTCATTGACTCCATCCCACCCTGCYCAGGTTTCTCCCTTGGTCTCCTTGTTCCAGATTCATGCTCATCCCCGSAGCTCTTCTCACTGCTGGCAGCACTCCAGACTGCTCTGCCGGACACGCCGGAGCCCCAGGCTGAGCATTTCTCCAGTGAGGTGACCCCGCAGGGAGGCACAGCAAGGCTCTTCCATGCTTCCTGTAGTCACTTCTCCTCCCATAGAGAGCTTAGATGAAGCTGCTGCTGGAGCACAGCAGAAGCCACCAAGACATTGGGGCTTGTGCCTGCTCTGAGGAGAAGGATTCATCCCTTTCTCTAGCATTTTTCCTATTGCACGCTGYGTCTTCCAGCTTTACCACTTCCCTGGTTCTGTATTTATATCAGAGCAGCAGGCAGGCAGGGAGCAGYGAACAGACCTATTAGGGAGGGCTAGGTTGCTATAAATAGTCCGGTCAGTAATTAGCTGTAGAACTATTCGTTAAATAGCAGAGCACGTAAACAAGGACTGCATCCAGTAGGACGGAGGTAACCAAGCCCTGCTCCATGGCTTGTGGGCCATGAGTCAGAGAGGTTTCAGAGTGTCACCAGGGAGCAGCAACAGGTCTCATGTGCCCTGATGGGCCCCGAGGGAAGCCAAAGTCAACGTGTGCAGCTAGACCCTGGGTGGATGTTAAATTAGGGCCACTTCCACCACCACCTCCACACATCTGTGGGCTGGTGCCACCATAAAGCTTCTTCCATCCACCTCTCTGTGCCCAGCCGGTAGCTGCAGTTCCAGGGTGTCAAAGGCCCTATCTGTGGCCCTCTGCAAGGAGCTGGAATTGGTTTTAGGGAGGGAGACCATTGATGCCTGAATCCCTCCAGATGAGGTGTATAGGGCAGTCTGGGGATACCCGAAGAAATGCAAAATGAACAAAAAAGGTTTCCCTCAAGTGCCTACAGCCCTGTGTAACTTCAGATTTCTTGACTGTGCTCTTACTTCCAGCCATGGGGAGAGGCTTTCTCTTTTTCTTTAAACCATTTGCATTTTGTCAGAGAAGGCTAATGAACCATTTAATCGTCACAGCCCTTGTTTCTCTAACCTCTGGATCAATGATCACATCAGTCTTATAATATGCTGGCCTTCCTCTGAGGATACTCATATTTTGTCTGTGCAATTGATGCAGGAAAGAGCTAACCTAATGATCAGGCCCAGGTGTGTTAACTCATAGCAAGGCAAACCAAGACTCCATGCTCTGCAGATGGGCTCAGAGGGCCATGGTCTCAGACAGGGACCCATGGAATATACTTTTCTGTCAACAACACATGCCAAGACCAGCAGCTTATGGAAAGATGCAATGGATTTAGCAATGGCAAGATGTCTGCACTAGGCCTGGTAGATCTCTCTGTGTGTTTGGAAGAGCAACTGTATTGTATGAATAGTTCAGTCAGTTGTACCACTCTAGGTAGGATCAGGAAGATGTTATACCAGAAAGAGRTTTCTTGGGAAATAAATACTTAAACGTGACCTTCCATGGACTTCCCACGGACTAGCAGAGGAGGGAGCAAGCAAAAGCGCAAGCGTGTTCCTAGTGGAAGGGAAAGTCAATTTACACACTGCTGAARGTCTTCAAGCACAACCCAGTTAAGGACAAACCTTAGAGCAACCAACTTTGGTGTTAGGAGTGAAGGATGCCTAGCAAAGGCTTTGCAAACTGCTTCGCTCAGCATAGCCCTTGGCCTCCATCCACTCAGGTGTGAACGAGGGAGCTCAACAAGGTGTAGGCAGTCATTGAAAAGCTGCCAGGCCTGTCAGGAACGGAGCGATTGTCAGGAACGGAGGTGTCGGCAGGTTGGTCCTACTCCAAAAGGCACCAGAGCATCGACCTTAAGGGCTGATATTCACTTAGGAATAACACAGGCCAGTCAGCCCGAAGACATTGCTGAGGGTCTCAACAGACCCACAGCTCTAGGAGCAGCGCGTAAGAGCTTCGGTTTTGCCCGTGTTTGTTAATCCTGCCCTGCAACATTTGCAATCTGATTTTGATATTTGCTTTCCGTTGTCCTGTAGCTCTCTCTAAGCACAGTAACCAAGTAGGGCTAATCCACAGACCCTTGGCTCCCCTTTAACACACCTTTCAAGCCATTAGAGTTCCTAGAAGAGTGTCACAGAGGATGACATTTAACTCCCAAGTCACTGTCTTCTCATCACAGAAGTGATCAATTCTTTAGCTTTAATGCCACACTTTGGCCAGGAGTTTCCCAGCCTTCCAGCTGTAACAGGAATCATTTCATTCTCTCCAGTCTGAATTTTCTGGGTTCATCGTCATTGCAAATCCCCTGTTCTTAAGGCACATTGATTCCCTATCATGTCAAAAGCTCATATCTTTACTGTGACTTCACTCCTCTCATATACTACCTTTCTTAGGCCATCAATTCCAGCTTCCTTATCTCTCTTCCTAAGAGTGTTTTGGGGGCTCCCTTACATTTTTGTCCCTTACATTTTTGTCACCACCCATCATAATGCCCCCACTGTCCATTCTGCCCCTTTGCTCTGCAATATCCCTACATGCAGCTTGCTAAAGAGCTCCTCTCTGCTTGCGTGAAAGGTTTTAAGGCTCTGAGAGGGGCTCATCCATCAGCCAGAAATTTGGCAGCTTTCCTGGGACTGTCAGTTCCTAAGAACAAACAGCTGCAAAGGCACCATCCTCTTCCCGGAATTGGGGAGGAGCACACACGGCTACGGCCCATCGCAGAGAAACAGCCAAGCACCAGAACTGCTGCCCTCAGGCCAGCAAAGCGGAGCTTACRGGGTCTCTCCAGGCTCCTCCAGGCCCCTGCTTGTGCATTTGGCACGGAGATGGCAGCGCTTTCCAGACAGCACCTCCTGTGCGGCGTTCTGACCCAAAGCGGAGCCAAACCGAAGGGTCCGGGCTCCCTCCAGGCACAGGCAAGGGCCCTGGACTTGTCCTTAGAGGACACAGATATTTGGAGCCATATGCACGACGAAAGCCCGTGCCGAGCTTCGTGCATCCCCCCACACAACCCAACTCTGTGTGTTTGTCATCCGCCCGATGCCACGTGGATGAGACCCCCTAAGGAGCAAGGGCTGCCTGCACCCTCCTCCTGTGAGCCCCTCGCTCCAAACACACCTACTTTGCTCCATGAACAGGCACCATTCCCACACCTGGCACCAAGCCCTTCCCCAGCCCAGCTGCATTGCTGGTCCAGCCAGGATGCCTCTTTATACTAGGAAATTAAATGTGTCCAGGACTGTTCTCCAGCACTAATGTCAGCTGGCATCACCTGATCCCTATCCACACGATCAAGCTCTCTTTAGCCTTTGTGTGTTGAACAGGAAGGGTGTTCAACACTTGAAAGCTCCGGAGCAGTCACTACCCACCAAAGTCTCCCACCATGGTCATCCATTTGGCCTGAACCAAAAGCATGGAGAAGAAAAAATGCTAAAAATGCAGCTGTGGACCATCCAACGGCCGTCCCTTAACACTGCTTAATCCACAGGAATGGGCAATTCCACACTGCAAGTAAGACAGGGCCATCCCCAAGCCGATTCTTCCAGCAATTTGGTCACAATATTTTGCAGCTCCCTAAAGCACGAATGAGTGGAGACAAACAAGAGGCCAGATATCAGCTCCAGCCTTTCAGGAGAAGTTACAGTCCACCAGCTCCCCAAAGCGGCTCTGCCTCTGACATTTGATGAGGAAGGCAATGCTACAATTTCCAGGAAGATCTTTTGCTTTACAGCCCCTGCTGCTCCTCCAGCTCATGTTCTGCCTGCCAGGACAATCATTTTGTTATTTTTTGCATTCAGCTCCAAGAAGTCATATTTAACAGCTCTGTTATTATTCAGAGCTTACATAACTCTTCTGTGCAGCCTCATCACTCCTCTCCGCCAAGCACCGCAAGGGCTTCTTGCTCCCAGCATGAGGGGAGGCAATCAGGTTGGTCAGGCATTCCTGATAAATCCCTTGCTGGCAGTTCCCAAACACCTTTTCTCCTTTAGGTGCTTGGATACATCTTCCAGGGCAGGCAGGAAGGTGATCGGTCTGTCGTTCCCCAGCTCCTTCCTTTCCCGTCCTGAAAGATGGATGGGTAGCATCTGTAGCAGGAGAGGATCCTGCGAGCAGCAGGGAGCAGATGCTGCTGTATATAGGAAAGGAAGAAGCCCCTCTGCATCCTAAGGAGATTCCACAGAGTTGGATGCACCTCAGAAAGTTGGAGATAGAAACTTAGAGGAAATAAACTTTCTGCAAGTGGGCAGAGGAGAGTTAAAAAATTCCTTTTTACTTCTATGCCATCTGACCTGTCTCTTTGAGATATCACCGCTAAGTATTTTAGCTCACATTACAATAAAACCTGGCTTGTTTGACTTTAAAACCCTCTTGGTTTCTTTGGAAAGCTGTCTGTAAGAGCAGATCAAGACAGATTGCCACAAAGCTCCGGCCAGCTCTGCCTTCATATCTATTTGTACCAGAGCAATACAGCTGTCAAAGAAGAGGTGCCCAGAGCAAGCTGAAATGCTCTTCAGTCGCCACTGACAGCAAAAGAAATCAAGACGTTACATCCAGCACCCATGGAGATGCCTATATATGCACATCCACCCGCAGGGAGTTTAACCTGGAGCTGAATTCACGGCACCAGCCGCATGTCAGATCCCCTGGGAAGGCTCCTCCGTCTAAGCACGGGCACCTGGTGCCGCTGGAAATGCCTCGGCGTGTTTAAGACACACAGCTGGTGCACAGAACCACAGACCTTGTCTCCCACATCCAAGCTGCAGCCTAAGGTGAGGGATCCGTGCGCAGGTCCAGCCTGAAGCAGCCACTTGAGAAAGTCCGGATGGGCCTTGGGGCTGTTTGCCAGGGACCGYCCTGTCTTTTAATCACTGCACTAATCCACTTTGCCTCGTTTTTAACACAGTTTAGCCCCATTAACTTTTATGGTTCCTCCTGGTTGCTAGAGCAGCCAAGGGACAACAGCAGTAAACATCTGTCTTTGGCCAAGCCAGACTCCTCATCTTCAGCATTTACCAAGCTTTGCACTTTTAGCTGAAACTGCTTTACTTAAGAGGATATTGAGGGGGTTTCCTACCTCAACCAACTCTCTCAGGAACAGTCCAAGCCAACCTGTCTCCCTACAGTCCTTACTCACCATCTAAAGCAAGGACCCCTCCTGCTATGAGGTGTTCAGGTGAACACAGAAAATGTTCATCGTTTTCTATGGAGGAGCCAATGAAACAGTTAACAAGCAACAGGCTAAGAATGAATTTCCATCAAGCAATTCTAGCAGGAATTTTCATGGAATTTGTGGCCGGCCTAAAGCTGAAGCATCGTCAGTACAAAGGGGAATGGGGTTATTGCATAGACTGAGCTGGCTGACCTTAAGGTCTGGAGTAACATCACCCCGTGTAATTTAGCAGAGGAAACAAATACTCACACATTATTCCCATGGATTTCGGCTCTAAAATGGTAGCCTATAAGTCAAAAAGAGAGAACTTGGGTTGTTTAGTGTAAAAAAACGAAGGCTAAAGAGGGATAGAAATGCKTGGTATAAATACATCAGGGAAGTAAACACCATAGAGGGAGAAGACCTACTTAATCCAAAGCACAAATTGGCACAAGAATAAATAAATATAAATTTGCCATGAACATAGGCAGAAAATTAATAAGATCCTAACCACCAGAGAAGTAATGGTCTGAAACAACCTTTTGAAAGGCAAGAAACCATCCTGATCTCAGGATGGCTTTTGAACCATTTATAGTTCATAAGAGGACAAGGACAATATTGGGCAATGTGTTAAATGTCTTAAAAATCTGTATGTTCAAACACAAGAAACAGTAAACAGGAGGAGCACAAATTCTTCATATAAAGCGAAATTCTGATTTAATTGGCATAACAGGGCCTTGTTGGGATAACTCATGTCTGGAATATTAATATCCAATTGTATAGCTTGCTCAGGAAGGGCAAGCAAGGAGAAAAAGGAGGATGTCAAGAGCATAGGTACATTTGGTGCATTTAAGACTACAGAAGGAAAAAAATCTCTGAATCAGAATTATAGCMGCAAAAGGGAGCACTGTTATAGTGGAGACACACAGACACTGAGCTAGCAAAAGAGAGCAGACAAGCCATTTTTATGAGTGGTTTGCAAAATCATCTTAAAAATAGTATTTGTTGAGAGCAAGGGATTTGATCTACTCAGACTTGCTTGCCAGGGATACTGTAAATCACGGCTTGCTCGGCAAATTTTCTGACTGCTTTGGTAGATCAGCTCGTGTCCAAAAGGCAAAATAGACAAATAAAACCTTAAAGCTGAAGTTCTTCTAGATCTTATTCAGCCCAAAAGGGATGAACAACAAGATCAGCTGCTTCTGTAAACTCATAAAACTGGCGAGGAAGTGTTATGAGTTTAGAGTTAAGAGTTTACCTCTTAAAAGGTAAATCTGTGCACTTATTAAAAAGAATTTGTGGTTACGTAGAGAAACAACAGCAATAGATGAAAACTAAAGCAGAATAAAGAGCGGAAATTTAGGAAAAGACAATGTTTTCAAAATTTCACACTCTGTTTTGACTTCAAACATAGGGTAAAGGTGAAAAGAAATTAAAAATACATGAGGTTACTCAGGACATAACTGAGAATAGCACAAGGAAACAGAGACAAAATCAGAGGCTCCAAATGAGATGCAACTCTCAGGGCGCTTGAGAGTCACCAACAACCACTCTGTAAGTCCCTCTCAGTAAAAGGAGCGTGAAGGCAAGGAAGGAATTGCTCTACTGGGCAGAAATGGGAGCTACTGCAGATAACTTCAGTAACAATGCTGTAAAATGCTAAATTACAAGGCAAAAACAGATTAGAAAGTGCTTAGAAGAGCTAAATGATTTTATTAGTGGGTCTTGATGGCTTTCATCGCGGTCGGGCCCTCTGCACTTGCAAACCCACAGCATTCAGCAGTTGTCTCCAGAAGGTGTCTTAACTACATTGGGATTTTTTTTTTGTGACCTAGAAATAGGCAGAAGCCAAGTTCTTCTTTGAAAAGAGGACAAGGAAGAAGCAGAGACGTGTCAAACGATCTTTTAAAATACCATTTCTAGAAAGCTATTGACAAAAACGTTTCATCCATTKTTGTAAGCACCTACAAGAAAAGAGAGAAGGAGCAACTGATGGGCATTTGCAAGGAGCAAATTGTGCCACAACAACAAGTTTCCTTTTAAAACAGAACAATACCTTAAGGAAGATGCCATATTCAGCARTTTTTATGAAGCTTGTGACACCATCTTGCATGACATTCCCATAAATGAGATMGAAAAATTCATCTAAGTTAAGCCTCTCTCAAACGAGCACCAAACTGGCTGGAAAAATCTACTTAGACGATCTAGGTCAAAACAGGAAGAGAAGAATCTGGCCTTGGCCTAGTGTTATTCAGTGTTTTCATACCTGACTTTCACGAGAACGTAAATGCTTTATTAAATCTGCATCCAGASCAGCCTAGGAACCTAGAATTATAATTCAAAACAACCTTGACAAATTGGGAGAAATGGTCTGGAAAAAACAGGCAGCAATTCAGGAAGGGCACGTGCAAGATTTTGTGCCTACGTAAAAACAGCCTATTTCAGAAATATAGATGAGGGCAGAAATGGCTTGATAATAGTGTTGAAATAACGCATACCATGGGGGACACCATGGCATGTACCACATTACTGCAAAAACAGGCAGCATCATGTTGTAGCACATAAAGTTGTTTGCAAGAGAGGGGTCTGTCCCTGTCTTCTCCATACCTTGATGTCCGCAGACATCAAGATTTCCTATGAGGTTCCTTCTTCCAGGTTGAATGAGCCCAGATGTTGCAGTGTCTCCTCCTGTGCCATGTGCTGTAGCCACCAACCATCCTGGTGGCCTGCCCTCTACTCACTCCAGACTGTCCACATCTCTGGAAAGCCCCAAATGGGACATCGTACTCCAGATAGAGACTTAGCAGCAGGCAGAGAGGGGATCTTACCTCCTTCTTTCCCTATTTTTCTTCAGTACCCTTCTTTTTCAGGGATTGTTTTTATCCGGTACTAGTAGTTTTCCTTGGAATAATCCTTTGAACGCATCCACTTATTTTTTAACGGCATTGGGACGCTCTGAGCAAAGATGCGTCGCACCAACACGTAGCTATCCAGAGTGCTCATCGCAGCTACAAGCTGGAGTCTTGGCATTTCATGAAGATGCTTCATCCCACAAGGATGACAAAGTGTGTTTGTTTCTCTATAATTACAAGCGGAGTACACCTCCACACTTCACACTTCAGCTCTGCCTGTCTATTTATTGCAGTTTGGGCAAAATCGTATGTCACTAAATGGGACCCTCTTGTTGGGTTGCCTGACTTTTTTTTTGCTCAAATGTATCTCTGTTTTGCTGTTTTGAGGATTTAGCCTTTTTCCTTTTTTTTTAAAGCTTTCTCAGACTTTTGGTCTAACATTTGTGTCCCTTCTTACTGCAATCCTTCATCATTCATCTGTTAGAGGATCTCTTAGAGATCCCAAATTAAGAGGGCCTCTTAATCATGAAACCTGCAACATATTTCAAGGCAAGACTATCCTACACGTTCTGCAAAGCCACAGAGAAAAAGACTCCTCCCTCTTAAAGATCGTGAGACAGAATTACCAAAAACAGACAGGAGAAAGTGCAGGATGGGAAGTTTGGGATGCAGTTCAAGCACCACCACCCCCAACACCCTGACATTCATGGTATCCACGTACCATATTTAGCCCTACAGCACACTGCAGCACCCATGTGCTGACACATATTCTCCAGCCTTTGAGGTRTATAAAATATGAAATATTGCAAAAAAGAAAAGTGGCTTTTGGGCCTAGAGAGGGGGAATCACGAGTATTTATGGCTGAGTTTATAAACAGACCTTGGTGGCTACAGAGCAGCTAAGTGACACTGAACGGCAGACAGCGTGGGACAACTTAGCMCCAAAGAGCCCAGCAAGAGGCTTGCAGAGAGGCTACAGGGGACTGAGGGGTGGGGAGCTAAAAGGCCACATAGGTGGCRACGAAGTTTTCCATTTTGCAGGGAAAAAAAAGCCAAATTCAAAAGCCTTTCTCTCTGACCAAATCCAGGCGCAAGGCRGTGGCAGGGCTGGGGGTCTGGCTCAGGCTGCAGAAAGGAGTGGGTGGCTCCAGATGCTGGATCTCACYCTAATTACGCATTTAAATGGTCCTAAAATTTTTTTAATCAAGCAGCCAGTGCTTACCAGTGTATTTAAAGCCACTCGGAGGCAACTCAGCACCTATTGCTGGATATTGGCTCTGGTGAATTTTCCCCAGAGCAAACATGAGCATTGGCAGTCCCTTCCTTAGAAGTCCTTCCCTCCCAGCACATCTCCTTGCAGTGGTTTTTCTCTTGCATTGCTAGTTTTGAGGCACTGGACCAAGAACTGGACCAAAAACACCCCAGGACCTGAGTGTTCTCTTTATTGCTTAGGATGCAGTCCAAGAAGGTTGAAGACGGTACAAGGCTTCACAGTCATGTTTAGTTTTGGCTATCCTAAATAATAGTGCACGAATGAAGAATGCTGCCACGCACAACTCCTTTCATTGCAAATACACTGAGCAAGGCCTGCTCCAACACAGAGCTCCACATAACTCTGCACCTAATTCCCCTTCACGGTGAAAACCAGAATTCTCATTTCAGTCTTTGCTCCCTACCCTTTAAAATGTTATTAGTTCCTGCAAGGACTTTCTCCGTAAACCATGACAGCTAGGTTTTTTTTCAGAGCCATTTTAGAAGACTTTTCCCCATACTATTTGTAAATCCAAATAACCACTATCACCTGGACCCCATTAGTCAAATAGCTGTTAATACCTTCTAGGACATTGCAGAAAAGCCTGTCAAAAACACCACTGCCCACATCCTAAGACTGCTGATGTTTTCTGGCCACCTATTCCTATTTGCCTTATATATGAATTCAGGCAGCTGGAACCGCTCTGATGAGTCTTTCTGCAAGCTTTTAAATCCATCTGCTCCTGATACTCTGGGCTTGCCTTCATATCAGAGCCTCCAGAGTTGGTATTTAACACTCGTTAGCTTTTCTTGATTCCATTTTTATGTAAATACACATTTATCATGTCTGCTGAGCAGAAAAGTATTCATGGGTCCAAATTCTCCAGTGCTGCCTAATACTTTAGTGTATAGTGTTTAAATGCTGTGACCCTTTGTCAGAAAGACAAAGGGGATTTTGACATGGGTCTAAAGCCAATTATTTTATTTACTCAATAAACTGAAGTGCAGCGAGTTGGTTAAACTTGCTTTTTGTGATGCTCTAATTCCTTGTTGATAGAAATCTGCTGGGAGCTGAGGATGGGCTCTGACAGTGTCACCTACGCTGGCACCCTCTCCAGGGAGTCTCTTCAGATCCAATCTGAGGYCAGAGGAGACAAGTGAGAAAAGCTGAAAGATCATTCTAAGACACAACCTTGCTCCCTCTACTGACTTTACTGGGAGTCTTGGGGGCCACCTGAGACGAAGTCACAGGTGGTGGGTGTTCAGAGATAGACAGGACTAGAGATGAATTCCTGTAGGATCGTCCCAATGCAAAATCATCTGCAGAAATACCATCTTTGAGACTAAACCTGCCCTAGGTCTGTAGATAGGAGCCAAAATCTGTCCAGGCCTTTTCCTGGCCTAAAACTTGGCCAAAAGCTGGGCAAGGCACCGTTGACGCTGTCCCTTGCTCCACATCRCAGGCAAGGACACGTGTTTCAGAGCGGACTCCTTGCCCAACAGCACTCTGCCTCGTGCCCAGGCCAGATAGGCTCTCTCATAAGCTGTCTGTAGACTCAGCCATGTTCCCCAGAGACCTCTCTTGGCTTGATTTAATTTAATATTTTTACTAATATCCTATATAAAAAAAATACAGGCTTCCCTTGTTTCATTCACAAATGACCTCAAATTGTGAAGAACAGCACATTCACCATCAGACAAGGCTTGGAATCAAGATGAGCTTGGTGATTCCCTTCCAAGTTTTTGTTTAGTTTTTCCTTGTTTTTTTCTTTTTAAACCTGTGTTGGGAGTTCAGAGCTCCCACTTCCCTGCATTCCTAGGAGGTATTGCTCAGGAAAATGATCTTTCCTTGCTGCGCTGCTCCCCTTCAACGCAAAGCATCTTTCAGAGGTGGGTGTGGGGAGCAAGAGTGTTCCGTTGGAAACAAGCTGCTGGGGCACGATACAACATCTCATGGATTTCCTCGGTGATCGAGCCTATAAAAGACACCCCAGACTGTGTGTCTCGAATATTAGTCATGCACAGAGCAGACCAGCTGCTTGGGGTCCTACCACTGCTGGCAGAGAGATCCGTAGAGATCTCAGTGGATAGTGGTGGACTGTGATGCCGCTAAGTAAATGCAGGTGTATCTTTAAATAGGAGATTAATCACACTCTAGCCTCAGTTCACGTTACTGATTAGGTGGCAAGAAGCAGTAAGAGAAATTKTGCTTCCTGATCATGCAAGGAAAAGCTGCATATTATCATCAGAGGAGATTGTAGTGGCAAGGAAATCCCAGGCCAGAAACTGTGTCCCTGAAAGCTACACTTAGGTATTTAAGAGCACGCTAAAATTAATGTCATTCATCTGCTAAGAGGTACTAGGGAGACTCACCTCCTCCTCTCCTGGTCTTCTCATAGGGTGCCTCCAGTGTGGGGAGAGTAGATTTAGTGAGGATATACCAGGCTTGAAAGGTATTTGTCAGTGTTAGTTTCTCAGGCCAGCCTAAGTGTCTGTGCCTGAGAGTTAATTTGTGAATAGGAGGTTTATAAATCAGATGAAGTTCATCAACACACACACACTTCGCACTGGGAACTCCCCAAGGGCCACACAGGTGCAATCTGGATCACTAATAAGCTTTGAGCATGGGGTCTATTACCTATTTCTGGAGAGGAGGGAAGAATAAAATCTCAATTTCCAGTTAGTCACAGAGATTTGATCAACACATTTGTGCTAATGATCCGTATAGTGCAAATTGCACAAAATCTAAAGAGACACAAAGAGGAAGATACTGTGGGTGCCAGAGCCCCAGTTCCTCACAGGGCCTCAGTGCTGCTTTTAAGAAAAAGGCTTTTCCTGGTTCTTTGTACAGCACCTAGCACTACAGAGCCCCAAAATACAAATGGGGTTCACTGGGGTGGTGCTATACAGACACTAAAAAGATATAAGATAGAGTACTGTAGTGTATCCTTACCTGGCAGGATCAGACTGTGCACATCGTGCTTGCACGTACACATATTGTGTGCTGTGATTAGTGTTGTTTCAGCAGAGTGATTTTTCACACATGTCTGCAGTGAAACAACGGTGCAGTTAATATACACAGGCCTGTATAAGTGCCAGCATCAGCACTTTAACTGCAGCACCTTGACTCTGTCCTCACAGGTTGCAAAATGAGGCTTCGTCACAAATGCGCTTAGTAGGTCCTACTGCCCTCCCTGACCTTATCCATTAGCCATCACCTGCCCTCATTTCTTTCACAAATATGTGAGTCCTCCCAGATCTTTCAGCTATCAAATTTCCACATTTTCTTCTTCTACCATGTGGCAGTTCTTGTCTGGGTCCTACTGGGTTTGCAATCCAGATGCCCAGACTTAGAGCCACTTGTTTCCCTCCATCTACCCCCTGCACAGATTACCTTGGGCAAAACAAAGGTGTCTCCCCTCTCTCTCACAATGTTAGAACTGGGGAATGGCCACATCTGCCTGAAAAGGTATCAAATCTGCAACAATTGGTCCAAACAACATATTTTGCCATTATACCTGCTTTAACGAATTGTTCCTCAGTCTAGGAATACAGCAGAGCACAGATCTTTGAAAGGGCCTCCTAACTCTACCTGAAGTGCTATTCACACCATGTTTCAAACGAGGAACAGAAATCTTGCAATCTCTTAGAAAATCTGAGTTTTAACTGACCTCCTGCACCCCATGGTGGAGCCACAGGCCCTTCCTCACAATCACACCCATCTAGGTTGTCTACAACTGCTTGTCTCCAGCACGACAGCTGCCAGGTCCCTTCCTGTGAAGCCCCAAGAGTGTCGATTCACAAAATCAGCCTGCTGTCATTCCAGCAGATGCTCGTCGCCTAGCGGAGCCCATTAATATATTTTTCCTGAATGATTTCCCCTATTCCTAGGCACCTCCAGCTCCAGGCTCTTCTGYAATTGTATCATTTTGCACTTGACAACAGCTATAACCCTGCTCMGGAGCCCTGGGGCCAGGGGTACCTCTCACCCACCACTTCCCTGCACCTTTAGGAGAAGGGAGAATCTGTCTCTAGCAGCTCAAATTGGCAGGATAAGCCAGCATTCAGCTGAGCCCTCTGAGCTCCCCTATTTATTCCAAGGGAACTGCTCACTTTGAAGGGATAAACAGTCTGATTAAACTAACAGCTCTCCCTTTCTAGCAGTGATTCTCTTTGAAGGATATAGGCAAAGCCAGAGCGAGAGCAATTTCTAGCAGCAAATCCACTGCTGACTCCTCCTGGGAGAGAGGCCTCTGTGCAGAACTGTAGGAGGAGAGCCGGAGTGGAAAAGCTGACGAAGTTGCTTTGCTTTATATCAAGTAATCTTGTTATTGCAATTTCAGGGCTAAATAGTAAATAGGCAGGACTGCTGGGCAGTGCAGCAGGAAGCAGGCCTGGGTCGCTGTGTAAATTAGCTGATGCAAACAACAATCTATGYCCGGATGGTTGGTGTCTGCTGCTGATGGGAATCTCTAGCTGCACCTCAGAGCATTGGTGGAGCTGTGTAACAAACAGTCCCGAGGTCTGAGACTGAGCCCAGCAGTCCTGGGCTGGCTGGTACAGGAGAGCTAGGAGAGATTAACAGCTAATTAAGCACAATCAGTGAGGAATAGGAGCAGGCCTTATCACACAAATAGGGAAACCCAGTGGTCATCACTGAGGAAGAAGGACAACAGTGATGAGGATGGCAAAGGAGATCTGGAGTGACTCACGTGGTTTGACAGGTGGCCTTGCCTGATCCTGCAGCATCTTTATAAAATGTGACAGGGTGGRGGAGCGTTGAAAATCATTTGCATTTTCCAAAGCAAGTCCATGCTCTCCAAACAGCCTCACGCAGTCYTGCAGAGAAGGAAAAATCTATATGGATATAACCTCCAACATGGTGGTTGGACTGGGAGGGGATTCTCAGAATCCAAAGGATCTTCTGTTAGATTCAGAAATGTGAATATTGCCATGAGGCAGTGTCAGGGTGGAGACAGGTACAAATTTGAAGCAGTTAGAAACACTCACTGTTTAACCTATGGAGGTAACGAAAAGGAGGTTACGTCTCCAGACGTCTGGAATGCAGCTGGGAGCCTCCTTAAAATGTGCTCTAGCTTGATACCAAAATCCATAATCAGATGCAGACTTAATTGTGTCAAACCTCGAGGCCTCAGCACTCAGTAGATCACCCTGACTGGTTTTACTGGGTACATTTTGCTTTCAAAACAGTAAGGATGACAAAATGCATGGTTTTGGTTTAAGAGCTGTTAAAAGCATGTAGATTATTGTTCTGTGTTCTTCAGATAGCCAATAAAAATTAATTGTTGCTCTTAATATCTGCTTGTTTTTCTAGCCTTGCATGCAAAATACATGGGATGATAACAACATCACTGCTGCATTGCCAAGCTCAGTAGAGTCCTTTGATAAACAAGTCAACACCCCTTGATAYCTGCAACTCTACTTGAATTAGATGAACTGCTCTTTCCTGCTCTCCCCATTCTCCAAATTTCGGAGGACCCTCCTGCCAATGAAGTGTCCAGCAGTTGCAGCCTCACTGGGCTCCATCTTTCATAAATCCCAGTGCTGCTTCCTGGGCCAGGACTTTGCAGCCAGGCTGCTGTGAGCTTCCTACCTTCTGCAATCTCAGCCTTGCACTCGCTGCCTGGTGTGCCCATATCCTTCTTCAGGGAGCCCAGCACCTGGCGTGCTCACTGATTTCACGCAGACATGGTACGCTGTGTCTGTGCTTCACATCTTCATTTCCAGATAAATTAACCAGTCTTTTCCGGGCAGCTACACATTACATTGTTTTTTACAGCGCTTCTGCACTGCTCAGTGTAGTTTGTATCTTCATCATTCAGTGTACAGCCCCAGGGCTTGTTTACAGTACATCAAACTCTGTTCTGCATAGGGAATCTTTTGCTTCCTCTTGGATTTATCTGCTGCGATGAGAAGTGCATCTTAGAAACATCAGCAAGCTTATGAATTCTCAGAGAGCCCTCTGACCCAAGGAGAGATATCCTCCCTCTGCAACCTGGCCACGCTTCGGCATCCAGCAGCACTGGACTTTGTTCAGCACTCACACTGCTGGTGCAGCCATAGACCTGCCCTGTCCAGAGCCCTTAACTCACTACCCTGTGCTCTAAAATGAAGCAAGTGCTTTCAGAAGAAAAAGAAGTTGCCCGTGAAATTACAGCATAGATGGTATGGTTTACTAGCTACAAAGGTGATGTGCTTTTATTTCTGTCATCTCTAATAGTGAAGATTTTTCCTTTCTGACCAAGCAGAAGTTCTCATGTTCTAACTTGTCCCCACATGGTTCATCTCCAGGAAGAACGTGCTTCCATCTCTCTATGACAATGCTTGAGGTCCCTAACAGAAGGGAGCMATTAGATCCCCCTCTACTTCTTCGTCCCCTCTCCTCATGCTCAAGCTCCCTGATGATCTTAATGACACTCAGCTGGACTCTCTGCAGTTTGTGGATATCCCTCTTGAACTGAGGACCCCAAACTAGCACACCAGATGCAACCTTACTAGTAGTCCAAGGGAATCACTAATACTAGTCCAGCCAACTGGCTGGACTGACAATTCACTCACTTGCAGTGCTACAAGGTTAGATTGACTGCAAATCTCTGAATTGGCCAGTTTGACCCACCTACGCACTTATACAATCCACAGATCATGAACTCAGCTAAAAAGATGCTAGGAAAGACCACGCTGAACAACGTGCTAAGGTGTGCAATATCCCCTGCTCTCCCTGCATCCACACAGCCTCAGGAGGCAATCGAGTCGGTCAGATGCAATCCATTGTGGGTAATCCCTCACTGGCAACAGGCTGTCTTCCTCAAGCAGAAGGGGGTTACAACAAGTCATTAGCACCCTGAAGTCACCAACAAGTGGAGTCAGGCGTTCACAGTCGGGATTTCTGTCTCCTCAGTCTCACACACGCTTGGATTCAGTTTTGTGTGTTTTGCTAACACTGCCTTCTCACTGGTTCCCAGCTGAAGTTTGGAAGTTGCCCAATAGCCTCCCCCATCCTCAATTAACATAAAGGGCTGATGTTTGTTACACAGTAAAGGAAAGATTTGTCAACCTTTACCACATATAATTCACAGAGCTCAGGCTAAGATCAGGCTGGACAAYAGTAACTGGCTACCAGACAACTCCTAAACGCAGCTAAAACCACTTGAAGCCCAAGTTCTCCAGTCAATGCAAACTCTACGGCCTTGTAAAGATAATACCAATTGTTCTTAGATTAAGATCAATTATTTACTGGGTAACTGATGAAATTCAAAGCTCCTAGCCTGGCTCCTGACTTGGGAAGTGCTGGTGCTGCTAGTTGGAATTGAAAAGTAGCCAGGGCATCATACGAGCTTGAACCTAGATTTCTTTTTATGGATTGACTAAATCTATTTTTTTTTAACCTCAAAAAACTTCTATTTGAACAATTGAGCATCAGTGCAGTTATAGTCAGCTGAAGATAGTCGCTTTGCATTGAAGAAAGAACCAATACTGTGTGCAGAGCCACCAGTCCCGCTTCCAAAACCAGGCTCTGCTGACAACTGCAGTGAAGAAGCAGCAGAGTGCCCAGGTGTCTGGGTAACAGTCCGSGGGTGAAGTACCCAAAACCCAGGAGTAATTATGCAGAAGTCTCCTGTTCAAGGAGCTCATTTTCCCACTTTCCACCCTGGTGAGTGCTCCGTAAACTCCTCATCCTGCCTTATAAAGGCCTCTCTGCTCCACAAGCTGCCCCATAATCACATCTCAGCCCCCTCCCCAACCAATAGCTGCCCCATGAGGTGCTCCTTGCCCTGCTATTTACACTGTAACCTTCCCATAACTGCCACTCACGCAACATCTCGCTCCATAACTGCCCTATAATTTCCACTTGCCCCACTCCTCACCCTATACCCTTTCTCCCACTTTTCGCTCTTTTTTGGTCCCCACCCACTCCTCATGCCCTCCTTGCTTCACCTACACCCCTTCCTCACTCACGGCTCCTCTCCCAGCAGCCTGCGCCAACGCTTCCCACTCCTCTTGCACCTAAGCCACTTTCTCGGCAGTTATTTCAGCTCTTCATAGGTGAAGAGCAATGAGAAATGAAGAAGGGCCCTCAGCTCATGGGAGACTCTCTTGCCTTCTCCCAAGGAACCTGATGGCATCTCCTGCCTTCTTGCTCCTACCCCAAGCTGTTATAATCAGAACCCTCCTCTTCCTATGGCATATCTAGTGTTACTGTCACAGCCAGTGGTCTCTTTCCCTCTGCCCACCCACAAGGCCAAATAACATATTTGCTTTAGTCTTGCAGTTGCTTTCCCATGCTCTATGTGATGGTGTAGAGTGACCTTAGAGGTAACTCTTGCTCCATCATCATTCATTTACCCATGGAGTCAAACAACTCAGCAGAGTCAGCTCAGGGTGGACTTCTTTCTTATTTCAGGGTTTTCTAGCCAGAAACTGAACAAAATGGTTCTTCCACTAATGGCAGAAGCTGTGAAGAGTTAAAGTGTCCCAGGAGTGGAAGGAGCTTTGATTCATTTCTTCACATAAAAAGTTTCTAATTATACTGAGTCTTATCTCTAGGCTAGAGCGGATTCATAACTCTGCTTTTGTCCTTGATGTGTTCAGTACAACGGCTAGATTTTGGACAGTGCAGGAATGACAGTTTAGGAGAGAAAAGTAGTTACCCAGGATCCTCCAGGGAGGAAGGGACTTGTCTGAAGCCGCCAGCCTCTAGAGACAGGTTTTGAGCAGAGGCASAGGCTGTGATGGAAGTGTCCTAATGCACACGGTTGTACATGGGACAGGCGACCTCCCAAGGTCCCTTCCAACCASAATGAACCTGGGAATTCAGCACTTTGAGCAGAAGGGTGCATTGAAAGGAGCTCCAGTGCTGTGCTGGGACACTTGCGACACACTCAGGATGCAACATTGCATCCCGAACTCCCGGGTAGCCCTTGGGAGCTTGCAGGAAAATGTATATGCACTTCTGCTAGGATGATCCRGCCAGCCAAGCACTTAAGCAGCACTCAAAATCTCCTTACATAACACCCCAAACAAAGGATGCCCGTGCAGTTTCTCTTCACACACAATCAAATACCCTGCCTCTTGCTCCTACCCATGAGGAGGGCATGTACCCATGAGAGGTTTCTACATAACATTTCCATGTCAGAATTGCAGAACACGTACACAGAAATGCCCCCGCACACACACATACACCCTCTTTCCCCTGCTTGATCTGCAGCTCAGACCAGAATGTGGGTTAAAAATGTGAGTTGTGCATAATTCAGATAGAGACAATAGTAAGTTTAAGCAAACCTGCTGCCACAGGACTTGCAGATTCCAAGAATCCCTATGTGGAATAAGAGCTATTGCACTCTAGAGTCAAAGCAGGAGTCACAARAGAACGCAAGAATCAATTCAGCCCTTGCTACCGGGTGCTGTACGCTGCAAAGAACTGTTCACATACAGGTTTCCTCAGAGTTTATAGASCCTATTAGCCAGCTAGACCACAAAAAAACACCCTCAGCGGAAACGGCATGGCTGCAAAATATATAGCCAAAAAATAAAAATAAAAACGGAATTTTTGCAAGAAAAGTATTATTTCTCTCCATGTCACTCTGCAGCCATAAAGCCACTTGTGCCAGCAGGTCTGCAGGGTAGAAAGGAGGGACAGGGAGGGAGGGAGGGAGACTTCTGTTTTCAGGGACACATCAAAAAGCAGTAAAAACGTACAAAGTAAATCCATTCCTGATGTACTTCCTCCTCTCTGTGTCCTCCTCCTTTGTTTCTCAGCCTCTCACGGTAGTGATGTCCATAGAACTAGAGGGTCATCCAGCATAATCACAGCCTTTTATACCAGCAGCAAAGAGCTGCTRCTAATACCGCCAGTCATCCATCTCGAATAGTACGAGCCACAATGAAAACCAAAACAAAAAAGGCTTCTCTGGCAGTGTTGGCTCTCGTTGTGCACATGGGGTAAGGCTGCAGGTAATGCTCGACCATCTGGGAACGTGCTTGGCAAACCTACTCAAGCAAAATTTCGCAGCATGAACTTCGCCAAAGAGAGAAGCCAAATGTGGGAGTCAGAGAACATCCCACTCAAATGCACATTTACACACACACACTCACTGCCTACATGGCTGATTTCAGCTTTGGATAAGGGCCAAATTCCCATCAGTGCTGTGAGGTCCCAGAAGACAGGAGGGAGGCTACTGCTCAGGGCAGAGCTGATAAGACTTTCCCTCCAGCACAGAGCAGCTCATACTGAAATGGACCACTGAAATTGGGTACAGTTTTCCAAGACCATTTTGCTTTTGAATAGAAGTCTCCCATCTAAAATGCTAACTTTAAAATCAACATTCAACAAGCAAGAATCCAAAGTTTTAGTCACAGATAAATATTTTGCTTCTAGGTTTCCAACTGGATCTACTCTTACGCAAAAGCAATGTTTGTCCTGATCTAGGGTTCAGGATATTTTGCTAAAATAGCATATTTCAAATAAATCACAGTTTTTCTCTCTAACAGGGACTGGGTAGTGCTGTTACAGAAGTACCTGTGAGCTCCTGGAGAAGAAAAGCAAAGCTGCTTTCCAGGGCAGCGCTGCAGCAGTCAGAAACCTCCTCCCTCAGGCTGCCAGTTGTGATGCTGCTCACAACGCCCTCCAAAAAGGCTGTGATATCCTGGCTTGTGGCTGAGGTCAGCACAACCCTGAAAGCAAACGAGAGAGAGCTGCTGTGCAAGCCCCTGTGACTCACCCAGCTCCAGCTTTGGAAGCTCCCCTGTGCAGAATGCAGGGCACTCTCAGCCATGTACACCCAGCCTAAGGCTCTGTCTCTGGCAGTGGCGACAGAAGATGCTACTTAGGATGAACACAAGCCTGGCCATTCTCAGGACATCTCCCTTGTAGTCCCCGACCATCTACAGTTGTTTATCAGGGACATTAAAGGAGACAAACCTGCCTATTCCCTTCAGTCCCTGTTGTTGGACCTGAGGTTGTTGCCTGTGAAGTTTTCTGATCTCTTCTTCACCCTGCTGCTCCAATCTGCCTCCTTCGCCTGCTCCAGCAGCGAGATCCGCACTTTCACTTCCCGCTGTCTAAAGATAAACTTCCCTTCATCTGCTTTAAACTACCCTTCTACTAAATTCATCAAGTGTACGTAGTTCTAGTATAGTGGGATTTGGTTAATGACAGCTCTGCATTCAACTTATTATTAACTCCTTCCACCCTCTCCTCTGCAAACTGAGATCCAATTTTTTGGTCTTCTAAGGCAGCTGGTTGCATCATCTTCATCATTTTAACTCTTTTCCTGGATTATTAAGATGAAAACAGCAGAGCTACACTAGGACTCAACACATCAGTATAAGAGGCTTGCAAAGTGTCTCCCCACTGTCTCCAGGAGAATGCCCTGTTGGCTGCTGTATATGGACCTGATGATTTCAGGGAACCACCATGGACAGATCCGAAGGCTCCTCCCTGAGCTCCAAGCACCGCTTTTGAGTTCAGCATCACGCAGCAGGAGTTTGGAGGAGGTTATACAAGAACACGGACGATGAATRGCTGGTGACTGCTGTGGCTACTACGTTTTGAAGCCAAGACCCCCCAAAGGATTTGTGCACTGCAGTGGAGGATAGTGAAACCACTTCAAAATGGAGCATGTTCCTGATACAGTCTCGCACCCTGCAGATCTACAGCTTCCCMAGAGAAAGGCCTAGCAAGTAAGGAGGTAAATAGAAAGCATCTCTGCCGACACTGTCATCTTTCATCCTGGACCCTGATCTAGTTTCAGGTGGCCTCAGATGCTTCCAGAAAGGCCTGAGGTGGTCAAGGACAACGAGGATTTTTCATATGAAGCAGCAGATAGAACATATTGTGTAGAAACAAGAGTGAGTAATTACAGGAGAAACAAATTATTTCAGCACTACCACACACAGAAGCACAAAACTGAGCTGTAACGGGAATAGTCCAAGCCTCCTCGGGCCATTTACCTCTATGGCAGATGAGGATTAGCAGCCTTCTAAGCCAGGCTAAGGACTCCACAGTTAAGGGTGTAGTCTGTGCTCCCTTATAAGCCTGATTTCACAGCCTACATTTCTCAAAAACCATCTTTGCGTTTGAATTTCACACACGTTATCTGTGGCCAGAGCAGAATTTTGGCAAAATGTGAGATGGACAAGWAGGAAGAGAGAAGGGAAAAGGGAGAGAAGAGAGGGGAGAGGAGAAGGAGGACAGAGGAGAGATTTTCTATTGAGAAATGTCTGCAAATACTTTGGCATTTGTCCCTTCTGTCTCCTGTCCCTTTGTCACTAACCTACAGGCATAAACTCAAGCCTGCAGAAACGGTTCCTGCTCTCACAGCCGAGGAATTGCACATATAGACCTAAACCCTGGAGATCTCTCTCCACTGCTGAGTGCACCTTGGTTTCTCCAGCTCTGCTCATGAGCTTCCCTTTCTCATCAGTCACCCAACGCTTCAGTGGAAACCGTTGGACTGCTCTGGCGCAGCTCTATCTGTTCCATGTTCTCCAGCATGACTGGGCCCTTTTATCTCCAATATCAAACCCCTAAACTGGCAATAACTCCAACTTAAAGGCACAAAGCAAGGCAGTGAGACATGACCCTGGGGCAGAGATAGACTAGGCAACCTTTCTACTTCCCTTCCAGTCCCTTTGCCTAAATACACTGTGTCTGTGCCTGATTTAACTTGAACAACACCGTGCCAGTCCTCTGCCCACAGACAGAACAAACAAGGCATTTCTGACTTACTCATCACCAGAAATGTAGAAATACCCATCCTGGACTGAACTTTCTTGGCCCTGATTTTTGCCATGAGCCATGATTTTTGCTCTRAACTAGTCTAATCCCATCTTGAACGCATTCTACTGTTAACTCTCAGCATCCTCTGAAGGTGGACGCATGAAGGGATGTGAATAGATCGTTTCCATCGATGCTCTCATGGAATGTGAAATGGCAAAACGTTATTTCTTTCTCCCTTTATTGCAGCTGTTGCTACACACTCATCTGTTCACCTGGGCCCAAGCTGGGCTCTGCCCCTTAAGCTGTTGCTTACAGAAAAGCCAGCTCTGGCCTCCTTGCCAGCACCTCTGTACCCTCTCCAATAAAGGCACCAGCTGCAGGAGATACCATCAACTCTATATGAACCACACTCCTTTCTCCATATTCTCTTGCTTTGCATGCATTTGAATTGAATGTAATCTGCCATTTTGTGCATCAGTATCACGGGACCCTCTTCAGTTTCTTGCATTCAGCACTAGACTTGGCTCTCCCGAATGTTTTTGCTTTTCCCCTGCAAATTTGCCAGCTTACTATTCATAGTTGTGGGKTTTTTTTCTGGATCCTTTATGAATACACTGATGGGCACAGACCTCTGTGTGCTTCCACTGGCACTCGCAGCCATKGTGGAATGGAGACTTTGCTCTTGTAAACACTTACTGGTCCACGGGTCTGCCTCTTCACCCCTTGCAAAGTTCATTTCCTTTAAAGTCGAGTGAGGGACATTGCTTAAAGCCTCTCTAGGTGTAAGTGCATAGACCAGATGACCCACCTGCTCAAGCTCACTTACATCTTCAGAAAGTTTGGATATTCTTCTGACCCTCCCTTATAAAAGCTAAATCAAACACTTCCCTCATATATTGTATTCATTCATGCATCSCATAATTTTATTCTTATCACTGTTTCTAACACATTGTGACTGCCTGAGCATTGATTCTGCTTCCTAAATCACTCCAGGATCATTTTTACACATTGACGTCACACTTGTCACCCCCTGTCCTTCTAATCCTCCATCTGATTTAGGCAATAAACTACAAACCAGTTAGTAGCTCAGCAGCTTCATTACTGTGCTCCTTCAGCACTCTCAGGTGACTGTACTTGGCCTTGACAACGTATTGATTCGTCTTAAAGCCTCTTCTACCAACACTTCAGTTTGACAGAGTCCCCAGGCTCTCTCCTGCTGCAAAACAGGGTGCAAATGCAGCAACATTCATGGGACTTCATCGCAGCAAGCAATAATGCAACAAATTCATTTACTTCTACATTAGAGCTTTGTTTCCTTTGTGTACTCTCTGTGCTTCTGATGTGCACACCTTAGGAGTCGTCTGTTTGTGTTTTGGGTGGGTTTTTCTCCTGAAAATTGGTTTAGTCAAAGGACATTTAACCTCCAATACATATTATGTTAGAATACAAATGAGAATAAATCTCTCTTAAACAGAGAAAACTAAGACCTATGGGAAGAGAAAATAAACAAAAGCATCTGAAACTATTTTACCTCCTTCCACTGTGTCCTTGCATAGTGAATCCATCCTTCGACCTCAGTTCAGCAACTGAGAGGGACTCCATGGTTTCTAAGACACTCGAGTCCCTCCTCCCCATTCTCAGTGTCACCTGGATCCTCACCATGGATCAGACTTCTTTCTCAATCCATTTTTTTTCAAATTCCTGCTGCTGTAGCCAATTTTTTTCTTTTTTCTTTTTTTTTTGGCTCTTTCCCTGTGCGAGAATATTGAATTTGAGTACATTACAGTCAGTATTAAAAAGCATATCTTTGATAGTGATGTATTGATGCAGATTCTCTGTATTACTCTGAAATAAAGTAGAAGTTACTTCTCTTGTAGGATCTTTCACTAGTTGCTTCAAGGATTAGTCATCTATGGTTTCTAGAACTCATTTTCTCTTTCAAATAGAAGCAGCTTCCCAAGCCTCAAATTCAGTCCAGTTGCTCAAGTCATTTCCCCATAATAATAAAAATCCTATTTTCAGTAGCTGGGGAGTGTGAAGCTGGATATATAAAATGTCAGTGTTTCACAGATTAAACCATTTAACCAACAATTTATTTCACTTGCTACATTTTCAAGTGACCACCTAGTTCCTGGTATGAGAGGAGGTTTTAGAGCTGGTAGGACCCTCCTACAACACAGCTTTCAAAATCTGCTCTGAATTTTGAGAGTCGAGTTACCAAGGAGAAAGTTCTGTTACATTTGTCTTTTTCTGTTAATTTTTACACCAGCTTTTCAAAGAACATTTCCTTTTTGATTGGCATTTTGTATTGTTTTATTTGTAGCTATTTAAATGCATTGTTTTGACATCATGTGCATTTATKCTCAATACATCATTAATTGGGGCAGAATTCATTCTTTTGCAAAAGTAAAGCCCTCCAGAGTAAGCTCCTACGCTGTTATATGCAACATTTTCTGCCCCAAAGCTAAGCAMACTCACCCAAACCCTCTGTTCAAGCAATAACGGAAGATTCAGGAGGATCTCAGAGAAGACTTGAAGACCCTCTCCACCTGTCCTTCTAGTCCTTGGAAAAGCAGCTTCCACAGGCCATGAAGAGCAAATTGTCAGCCAGGATTTGGAGCTGTACAGCAAGCCAGAAGCTAATAAATGTCACTGAGCCCTCACAGAGCAGATTAGAAATGGCCATTTGGATGTTGGCCATYAGTCTGTGCAGCACAGCCGTGACACCTCTCTGAATTCCAGCCTGCCTGAAGGAGAATGGATTGGGGGAAAAAAATCATTGATAATTTAAAAACTCACCTGAGCTGGTTAATCTGCTTTGGGAAGTCATTCTAATGGTCACTCACCTGGGATACGTCAAGAACCTATTCCAAATCCAAGCCTGCTCTCTTTCAGCTTCCAGCCACTGGATCCTGCTCTGGTTATTTTTGTCCTCCAGACTGAAAGACCTGCTAGCAGAGCAGGTTTTTTACTGAGACACTTAGGTACTATGACTAAATAAGCCCTTAATGCTCTTAGAAAATTCAATAGTTAAAGTAGATATAGGCCATTTGATACTCTAGTGACCTCTAAGTCTTCTCTGGTCACTGTGTCTCAGAACAGCACTGTCCATCATTTGTTCCTAAACAGCTAATGCTACATTTGGCCTTATTAAAGTGTATATTTAGTTCCAGCTTACCAAATCATTTGCCCAGCCCTCCCACCGGTTTGGCATCTGTGCAGYGCAGCAGAGACATTCAAGGCTTCTGGTTAAAACGTTCGATATTGCGGGACACAACACAAGCAAACCTTAGGCTCTGCACCTTAAAGAAAAAGCGTGAGGTCTGTAAGTTACAGAAACAAAGGATAGTTCCGGAGAAAATACCTAGATCCAAGAGCTACGTGGATAACAGAGATGCTGTGGGTCTGCTACAACTCACAACACAATCCTGATGCATTYAATGTCTAGTATTTGCTCCCCGCTGTCTTCTCTGCTGCTCCAGGCTTGCTATAGCCAGCCATAAACAAGCGTTATCTCAAAAAACGAGTCCAAATGAGGTAGACCCCTACACGGACCAAACCTGACTTCACGGAGGGAGGTTTCATGTGGATTCCCAAGCCATCATGGCCATCAGCCTCTCCTTCCTGACACACAGCACAACTGTGATCTGACTCACAGTGAAGTGACTCAGGAGTAACTCTACCAAAGCCTAAACAGAAGCAGATCAAGGACAAGATATTTCTGTATTGAATTATTTCTGTAAAATCAGCTTGGTTGAAGATTAACAAGTTCAATAATTGCCTACAGCGGTTGAGAACAAGCATTATAAATATCTGGGCAGCATGCGAGCCTCGGAGAACTGCCTGGACCTTRATCTTGATATAAAAGGAGCTACACAAGTCAAAGAAATACCAAAACATCTGGCTGCAAGCTCTGCAGGACAGCTAGAGCAGGCTGCAAAGAAGTGCCCAGATGTAATCACACCCGTGCAAGGCTCTATCTCCCTGCCCAGATGGTTGCAGAGAAGTGGCAGGCTCACGTCTTTTTTGATGGGAGATCAAAATGGCAGCAGGTTCTAGAAAAGGCACAAAACAGCAGCACATGATGATGATAAGGGGCTTGAACCACTCGCACGCAAACACCCCTCAGCACAGCGGGACAGTTTGGAGACAGAGCATCTCCCGTGTGACACCACGCGCTCGGAGCAAGATGAGGAGCAGGAGGAAGCGCGAAGGCCCCTCTTGATTTAGTTTTAAATGTCGAACAGGAGTGAATTCATAAAGCAACAGCAGCTGAAATACTGAGTACCAGCAACCCGAGCGCTGTTCAATTCAGCTTTGCACGGGGAAGCCAGGACCGAACAGTGGCGTGTGWCACTAAATGGAAGCAAACACTAAAAAATCAGTATGAGGCTAATTAGCAAAGCATAAAGGGGTTTTGAAGAGCAAATAACTAAAAGCATAAACACAAACACCAGTGCTGAGCATGTCAAAAATCTATCAGGAGCGCATGGGGCTGTTAGGCTGTCAGAGGTTAAAGGGAGCAATTATTGTAGATGAGGATATTGCAGAACCACTAAATGACTCTTCTCCATCTTCCCCCAACTCTCCCYTGGAGATTCCATGTTGTTGCAGCGCCTCCAGGGAGATAATATCTGTTGGCTGGGGCAACAACAGGCTAGGAAACATGATCATTTAAAGGGAAACCGTTTAGCAAGCCCAGCTGATCACTTGAAATCACTGATGGTTCAAAAGGCTCCATCCTATCCCATCCTCCATTCCCACTTCCATAAGCAGAGCATCAGCTACGGGATGCACTACAAAGGAAAGGCAGGTGGTTCTAATCCAATCCTAAGTCATGAAACGAGAAAGACACTAGAAAAGGCRAAACTCAGGTAAAACCAAAGGGTATTTTTTGTTTTCCATATGTGTGTTCAAACTGGGGGATCCTTACCAGGGGGGTCAAAACAGCCTGGACATTTTAAAATGGTAGGAAAAAAATGTAACTGRCATTGCTACCTTGGAAAGCGTTTTAATCCTGTGTTCCAGCTTGGTCCTCATGGAAAGCCCAGGAGCTGGTGTCGGAGCGGCTAGTCCTTCCCTTACAGGACACGGGCCCGCACGGCTTTCCCAGGTGGAAGTGCCAGCAGCTCTCAACCTGCGGCAGATCCGGCGGCTCCTGCTCTAGCCAAGCCCTGCACAGGCACCCTCGGCTTGAGGGCGACGGCGTGAAAACAGGGGCAGAACAAGACCCGAGCACCAGAAAGCCGTTCCCTCCCACCGCCCCTTCCCACGGCGACGGTGACTAAGGGAGCTACCTCTGGCACAGCGTTGGTGCGGGAGAGCATCAGGGTGCGGGAAAGCCCAGCGGGAAAGCCCACGGCAGCAATTTCGGGCCGAGGCGCGAGATGAGGTTACTCATGTGCTGCAGAGCTCCTAGGGGCAAGGGGTTAATTTCCCCTCCTTGGGCTGCAGGCGGGAGGCAGAGGAGCCCTCCGGCGTTCCCATCTTCTCAAAGGAGTTGCCTGGGAGATGCCTGGGATTGCAAGGGCCAAACATTGACTTTGAGGCACAGCGGAGGCTGCCAGAAACGTGGATGTCTCCCCAGACGTGAACCAGCCGCGGCTCCGAGCGCGGGCTGTGMGGCCGGCCGAGCGAGCGAGCGCTGAGGAGGCAGAGGGCGAGATCCAGATGCCGTGGATCTGCAGGCAGGCTGTGGCAGCCCCGCGAGCGCGGGGGACACCTGTGTCCCTGGATGTGCCGAGACACCCTGTTTTGGCGGGGGGCACAACACGGATCGGTCACAGCTTTGGCGCCCGCAGGCCCCCAGTAGCCCCAACATGATCCCACCTGTACAGAACCCGCTCGGAGCGTCCTGGCGGGGACACCTTGGCCCTGGGGACATGGCTGCGGTGGCAGCTGTGCCTGCGCGGAGCCACCCGYGCCTCAGGTGCCGGTGGGGAGGAGGGCGGGCGCGGCAGGCGGGGAGCCCCCGCGGGAACCCTGTCATTACCAGGGCCCGCTCGCCTTACGGGGCGAGGCAGCCGCGCCCTCACACCGGGACCCCCCCCGCTCAGCTCAAGCAGCAACCGGGACCGCGGCGGTTCCGAGCGGCGGCTCCGAGCGGCGGCTCCGAGCGGCGGCTGCGACCGTCACCTCAGCGCTGCCCCCCCCCCCCCCACCCCAGCGCCCACCTGCCTCCCGCGGGGAGCGGCGCGCGCGGAGCGCACCACGGCGCGGGGGGGGCGGAAAGGGGGGCGCGCGGCCAGAGCGGGCGCG